>SKCR01023865.1:0-48937 GCA_019454045.1 Zanthoxylum bungeanum | reverse complement strand
TCCAATCAAATTACATTAAACTTTATATTAACAAATCATATTTGGACAAAGAAAGTTTAATTAAATCATGTCATGTGTCACCAATAATAATTAAACATATTTCACAACCTTTATGAAATAGAGATATTATTTAACTATTCAAATATTTAACAATTAAATATCTAAATAATTAATTAATATAATTATTGTTGGGGTTGGTGCTCAGAGCGCCAATCCGCATCGTATTTATGTCTGATTCATGAATACGATCAATAAATTTTTCCATAATATTACTTATTTATGGTTGCACCTCTTGTTTTTATATACGTATTCGATCTGATTACGATTAGATTGAAACTAAATGTGGTTTAGTGATATGTATATATTAGACAAATGCCCGATAATATATAATGCAGTACACAGTTACAAAGGTAGTTTGTAATTGACATTGAAAAATGTCACTGCTAAATATATATTATCAAATATAGTTCCCGGTCAAGATTTACTAACACGAATCGGTTAGTAAAATCCGTTGAGACCAGTACATGTCGTATATCGAGACTTGGTCCGATGGTTTATCTCAATGAACCATGAGTTTGGGAGACTCGTATACACGTGTAGGTGTTTATAGTGGATTAACATTGAACGACTCATCGAATATTCTTAATGGATGGTACACCAACGTCAATAAGAATCTTCTCGGGTTGAGTAGCATAGTGGTCATTCAACTTGAGATACCACTGTGGATGTATGAGACATCCTCCACACTTAGATGGCAGTCACGTCATCGATCTATTTAGATCAGACCTCCGCCTGTTCATTGGGTGTGGACCGATCCTCAGGATATCCTGTGTGTGTCAAGATATGATCCGTTAGTTCTGTTTACAGAGCATAGGTAGTCCATATGTGATTAGCAATCAGTGAAATCTATGGCCATAGTATACTTCAGAAGTGAGTTCCGAATGTTATTTATAGATTGCTAAAAGAATCATCGACGAGATGACACCTATAGAGATTTGATGTTTACATCTATATCTCTGGGATTATCCGGATACCTGTGACGGAGGGATTATACGTATGTAATGACCTCGACCTGTATGATTCAGCTAGTTTATCCGTGGTCGTCATAATTTACGGGTGGGTAAATTATGGACACGGAATTGGATTTTGTGATAGATATACCTGAATTTAGAGAGTCTCACTAATGAAATATACTCGTAGAGCACTAGGGCGACTTTTATGAATAATGATGATTATTTATAAATCGTTTAAACGTTATACGAAAAATACATGCAAATGGGCCGAACCGTCATTTCATAATTAATGTGTATTTGTATTTAATATATGATATTATTAAATACACATTAATAAATTGTCAAATAAAGGTATTTGACATATATCATTTATATATGTATTTGAGATATTTAAAGTAAATATAATACATATATTTGAGATATTTATATTTAATTAATTAATTAATTAATTAATTATTAAATAATTAATATAATTAAAATATAAATATCTTACCAAATGATAAAGTTAGAAAATGATTATAAGTGTAAATTGTTGACTTTAAAGTAAAGGAAAATGTTGTCAAAATGGTTTTGACCTCCTAAGATATTTGTTTTTAAATTGTATAAAATTGAAATATCAATTTTCTTTTATTTTTCTAAATTTCGGCTAACACCTAAAATAAATATAAATGTTATATTTTTTGAGTTGAAATTGTTGACTTACTTTAAATCATTAAATGGTTTGATGATGATTAAAGTAAGTTGATAAAGCAAAATTAAATGAAATTTAAAATATCAAGATATTAGTATATACACCCTAAATTTCGGCCAAGGCTAATTTTGTGGAGTATATATTGTTTTGTTTCATCTTTTAGGGTTTATGAAGTTCATTAGAACCAAAATAACACAAAAGAGAGTTGAGAGCAAAGTTTGAAGGCTAAAGGGAAAAGGCTTGAAAAAGCTTATTTTTGTAAGTCTTTCTTTAATGTCTTCAACAAGAAATATGTTTCTAACATGCTTAGCTTCATTTTGTGATGCTTTGATGTTATCTCTACTCTTATAGTTTGTGTTTATATGGTTGTGAACTTGAATGAAAGATTGATGCATGTAAGTAACCTTGAAATGGTTTAAAAGGCTTACTTTTGATTTTTGGAAAATCAAGTTACCATTCTAGAGTTGTTGAGCCACTCCTTGGTGACCTAGAATTTTTCTAGAGTTATTTCAAAGTGGTGAGGCTTGTTTGGTGAAGTATTGAATGGATTAAAGTGTTGGATTTTAAAGATTTGGTAAAATTGCTCAATTTGATGAAATTGAAAAATTAGGGTTCTTAACCCACTCCAAATTTGGGGATTTTCATATATGTGATGTATTATGGAGTGTATATGATGCATGTAAAATTTTAGGTTGATTGAATTTGATCTTGGCATGTTTTGAACTAATGGGACCAAATTGCAATTAATTGAAAATTTTGGGTGGCTCACGGCATTAGACCAAAAATTGGGGATTTGTGTGAAATCTGATTTTGATGCATTAGATGTGTTGAAAAAAATTTTAGAAATGATTTAGAATCATCCAAAATTATATTTGACAACTTTTGGACTAAAATGATCAATTTACAAAGTTTTGGGGTAATTCGGTAATTACCAAGAAATTTGATCTCTTGTGTATAAATAAGTTTATTTGATTGATCCAAGAAAAATTTTGAAATCTGAAAATTTTGATTTTCCGCGTTTCCGCTGCGTTACCGATATTCCCCCTTAAAACCCCAACAAAATAGTATCAGAGCGAGTCTGATTCTTGGCCCCTGATATGATTAGCCCTTAAAATCTAATTTTTATTCTTGTCTTTGCTTAATACATGCATGCTTTAATTTAATTTGATTAAATTTAAAGTGTATGACACTTTATGGAATATCCCCGCTCAATAAGGTTTTAAAGTAACTAGTATTTGGAATACTTATTTCTTGGTCCGTCTTGTCAATACGGTTTATGAATATTTTTCCGTGACTACATCCGAGACCGTGCCTCTGCTGTGAGGGTGTAGCCGATAGAGATTTATTTATGCCGGATGTATATCAGATACTAGATAAATTCAAGCAAAAGCGGAATCCTGAACGTGCCATAGCTGTCAGGGTTACGCAAGTAGCTTGAGTTTATCATTGGCGAGTTTAACCTTGGTACGCCTCCTTGTGAACGTGCCCTAGCTGTCACAACGAGAAACGACCAGGACCGGAACCCAGGAGTCACTATTGAGTGATTGACAAATGAGTTGTCTACCTGATGAATATACGTAGGCGGGACCGTGCCTCTGCTGTGAGTCGAAATATATTCATGGGGTCCACTTCCCATTATGGAATTCGATTTAATTATTGAATTCTCATTTTTTTCCGTTGGGGATTACGGTATTACGTAAAATAGTGGGAGGCACTGCTAAGTTTGAAATATTCCATAACTTAGGCAGTGTGTATTATTATGGAAATTGCCGCTTGTTCGTTTCCTTATTCTATTGTTTATATATAATTGAACTTTTTTTTCACTGCACACATATTTTGATATGTTATCTGACTTGACTCTTGGTTACATTTATTCTAGAATAGGTTCTAGATACTACTAGACTAGGATATTATTAGATTGGTCTAAACCATCGGGAACTGTTGTTCTGATTTTCTTAAAAATCAAGATGGTTAATGACTTAGTTTCTAAGTCATGATAGATAATCTAGATAGATATCCCTTTTAGGATATTATTCTTTAGAGAGAATAGTTTCTTGTGCAGTAAGAATTGACTTGAATTAGTTCATGTCTCGATATTCTTGACTGGCATAAGAAAGCCCCATTAGATATTTGTTTATCTAGTAATGACGTTTCTTAGCTTTAATAACCTTTAGAGGCAATGTGTCTGACACACTTTGATAATCAGTTATTTGCAATTGTTGTGAATAGTTGAATACAAATAGTAAAGCTAAAGAAAAGAGATGCGTATAGTTGTGTATAGAAAATATCGATTTTCACAATACTACAACTATAGGTATTGGATACCAGATCTTCAGTCTAGTTATTTAAAATATTAGTTAATGATTGTTATGGTATTTGATATCAGAACTTACAACGATTGGATAGTTACTTGTTCTTTATAAACAATTGTTATATATTTTAAATATGACTAGTAGTGTCATTGACGTAGAGATAAACATTAAGAAAAATTATTCGGTAAAGTAAATAATTTAGAACGGTGCTTTATGATATTTTATCACTTAAGCATTGAATGCTTATTCTGTATAGTAAATGATGGTTTGATACGAGATCACACCACATAGTCTTATCCATTTAATGAATATTGTATTTAGGAAGGTGATTAAAATCTCGTTTAACCAATGATTTGTCATTGGACCACCATATTTATTTAACTGATACATTGGATGTATGTAGTTTAATAAATAATATCTCCTTAAGGAAGTTTTCTTTATTTCGTAACTTAGTTGATGAATTGTCATAACTTAGTTACGTGTTTCTGAAAGAACACATATTGAACGTCTTGAAAGATTCAAGAACTTTCAATTTGTTCTGATGAAACGCAGATCGAATATTTTTGACTAGTTCAAAGATATTCGATCTGAAATTTTGAAAACTTGATCCTTAAAATTCATAACAAGTCTTTGAATTGTTTAAAGATATTTGATATGTAAATTTGAGGCCATTATGCTCGAAATTTGGAAAAGTGTTCAACACGAAAGTTGTTTTCTCGGAAAAACGAGTCCAATGGTTCAAGAATCAACTCCATCGGAGTTCGTTTGCTATCTTTATAGCCGAAATAAGAAACTTTTACCCTTATATCTATAAAATCAGAAATCGCGTAACTGGTTCTTAGAACCACACTTTTTCCAATGCGACGAAAATTCACTTAAAAATATTCCAACCTATTTTCCAACACATAAAGTCTTATTTCCGAATGTCATCCAATTCCAAATTCTGAACTTAAATTTGGAAAACTTCCAAAACCATTCTGAAAAATTCGGGATATTATATTATGTGAGTTGTCTCTAACACCACCCTTATTCCTTTTCTATTTTAATTAGAAACTTTTTGACACAGCTGAAATTCCATTGCACATGCTCCGGATAAAATAAAAAATCTTAGGAAATAAACAAATTACATTATAGATGTATGTACCTGGACATATATATATATATATATATATATATAAAATATCTAAATGCAAAAGCAACGTAGAAGGGTGTTTATTTTATTTTAATTTTTGTTTTTAAAATGGAATGAGAAATTTCACGCATCAAGCATGAATGCATTTTGTGTTGATTGAACACATTTTTAAATGACTTAAAAAAAGAAGATAACATTCGATTTTGATAATGCTAAAAAAAAAATCATTCTTTCTTTAAATTACACCCAAAAAAATTCTTAAAAATTAGTTTCTATAAAAAGTCTCCTCGTCATTGGTTCGCCATGATCGTGGAACAGGATCATCATCATCAATTTACATATAGCCCTAACCAAAACAAACAATTTTTCACATTCTTCAAAAAGAGTGTAAAGTAATTCAAGGACAATATTCTTCTTTCTTGCATCTCATATGTCCCCTATGCGAGTTGAAGGAACCCTATACGCATGTCCGGATTCATGTGAGTCTAGAATTTCACAACCCTATTCCGAAATTGTATTTGGGTCTGGGTTTTCCGAGACAATGTGGATTCGGGAACGATCCGAATATTTTGACTATCTCTACTTCTAATTATCAGAAAAATATTTTCTAAAAAAATATTAGAGAAGCTAAATATCTGAAAATGCTTTCTGAAAAATGTTTTTAGATGATAACCAAACACTATAAAATACTTTCATTTCCAGAAATGATTTTCTTTGAAAATATTTTACTCGAAATTAACTGACGAAAATTTACTCTTATAATTTCTGAATCACACCCACATTAACATTGGTCACTATTAAGAATTTTCAGACACAAACATAAAAGTATATTCATGATTGAATAGGAAAAGAGGAAAAATTCTATAATATAATGATGTTGTCGATGTCAGATCATTTAGGAAACAATCAAATAATTTTTTTTAATAAATTATAGTTACATTAAATAACTATATATATCATATACAAATTAATTTATAGTAATGCGTCATTCATATATGTTGTATCAAAGAATTACTCGTTGCGAAGAGAGCCATAACCGATAAGGAAGATTTTTTTGGTACAAAAGAGGCCGTTAAAACAGCTCCGAATAACAACAAAAATAAAAAAAAGGAATCACGATGTAAGTCGTCATGTAGTTGCGGTGGTGGGTGATCTAACCATATCATCCCCCATCTTCCAAGATAACCAATATGGATAAGGTGATCCGTAATGACATTGGCTTCTCTATAGATGTATGTAACCAAGCACTCACAATCTCTAACAATAAAATCCTTACATGAGTTAATTAAACTAAGTAAAGGGTAAGTATGCGGGATCGAGTTGTTTATCAGATGAACACATTCTTTTGAATCTATTTCAACAAAGAGAGAATTACTTCTAATCTCATGACACATTTGGAAGCACATAACCATAACTTAGTTTAATAGAGAATCCCCGAATCCAGGAACCAGTAGAGTCTCACAGCCCCACCAACAACCCTAATTCCATCCTTATTTCACCCTCCATCTGTATTGTGCTTCTAGCACCCTGAAACATGAGAATGCCATATTGTGTGAATTCGCATATTAGGATTGGTTGTTGATGAGATGACCCTCTCCCAGTCACTCACAGCATTTCTTATGATCATTGCAGTAATATTACACGTAGGAGGTATGATATTCTCAAAAAAAAGCTGTGCATCTCCACTTCCAAAGGTACCAAAAGTATAAGCAAAAATCAGATTCCAATGTATACCTTATGCCAGAGGTTGTTACTGTTATAATTATGTTCAAGTCAGCAGTCAAAGTTCTCCTCATTACGGGAAGATGAATGCAATATATATTTATTGTCAACCTGCACCCGGGTAGGGTTATTGTTCCCAAATAAAAGTTTCTTCATCCTGAATAAAAAATAAAATTAGAATTCGGACCCGAATCTTGAATTTTAACTTAAAAAATCTCGAAACCCAAACAATTTGAGATTTAGGATAATTTTTCATTATGATTCAAAAATTAGTCTGGAATGAGACATGAGGTCACCACAAGGTAGAGACATTTTTTAGAATATCCATGAGATAAAAAAAGGAAAATTTTTCCAAATTGATTGTGATGAAATGATGAAATAATTAGTATTAATGGGTCACCACAAGGTAGAGACATTTTTTAGAATAAAAAGATCAAAAGACTCATCCGAATATGAACGTGCCATAGATCATATTTATACACCAACGTACTTAACACTAGTTCAAATTAAATCGTATCATTAAAAAATATATGTGTACAAAATGACTCGATTGCTGACCTGCTCCTAAATATTTTGACACTAATTACGAGTTAATTTAATTTAATTTAAAAAATAGAAATGACTATATCACTCTACTAAATATGAAAAATAAACCCAAAATATAACTTTCCTCCTAAAGAGAGAAATTAAAGCATCCCTGTAACTCATATTCTTGCAGCCACTTAATCCGAAAATATCAGTATCAGTGTGTCAAATAAATTTTACCTGTAAATCATTATCCTCATGATAATTGGGAGAGAAGAAAATTAAGCCTAACATGACAGAGAGGAGTTTGTCAGCTTAGCCAAGGTGACTGCCCGGAACCAAGTCAATAGTAATTAAAAGGTCGTATCCAATACACAAGACTCTTGCTATGCAAAAAAAAATGCATGCACTCGAACCACTGCATGAACAGTTGGAGCGGGCAAGTCATCCTTGGCTATCAAACGAAACTCCTATCATCATGTAAGGCTATTTTCTCAAACTAATTATGATGCTCGAATTAAATGGAATGCAAATTAGTATCATTTCAGCAAACAGGCTTAATAATGTTAAGTGTTAATTAATAAAGTGCTTGTGGAGAAGATAAAGCCTAGCATGAGTGATAAGAGCCTGTCAAGTTAGCCAAGAAAATGACTGCCTTTCAATTATACCTGGCTATTAATAGATGTTAAAACAATTGCTGTAGTAGCAAGGCAAGTCATTCTTGGCTACCAAACAAGGCTCTTTATCCTTCATGTTAGGCTACTACTTCCTGAAATTGATGCTTTGATTGGATGCCCATAATAATAAGTTTTGAAGTTCCTATTTATAGCCGATGAAAGAATATTGAACTGAGAAGTCAATAGGTTGCCATCAAATTAATTACCTTATCTATATATGACTCTTTTTTGCTCATATTTTTGTACATCTCATTGTATCATTAAGCTTGCCATAGTGGAATATATTCTCTTTAGTTGACACTATAAGGGACCCCAATGCCATGTATTGGCTTCATGTCATTACAGCTAAAAGAAGAATAAGAATTTTCCCATATAAGGAAAGTTCATGAAGGGCTTCGATTGAGCGTAGGTCAACATGTTGGCTAGTCTTGGATACAGCCTAGACGGTCGGTCGGGGCCTTAATTTTGGGTCACAAATTAGGGACTTATAAATTTAAGAAAAATTAATACCCATGACAACAAGGCCAACAAATCTCTCTTTTATCTGTCGGAGGTATATACTTTAGAAACTTGTTTAAGACCTTTCAAAAATTAGGGCCACCTCTGAATAATCACTAAGTAATTTTCGAGTATTATTATATAATGAAGAATTTGAATCTGGTGATGAGCTTAGAGATGCTAAGCTTTTTTTAATCTTCCGCCACACTTGTTTTAATTATAATACACAATTATGATTCAATTATATTTTAATTATTATGTAATAACTACCGATCATAAATTATAAAAAGTTCAGTATATAATCAAACCTCTAGCTTCTCCAAATTAAGGATGTTTTATTGTTGCAATTAATTGTTAGTGTGAGAGCCAAGATTGCTCTGATCATATTATAGGTGTTGTTGTGATTCTCTGATTACTGAAGAGTGTTTATGAGGAAAAAATTTCTTGCTATTACTACTTGAATAGATTTTACAAAGATTACAAACTTTGTTACAAAAACCTCACACTTTTCTCTCTAAGCTCTCTTGACATGTAACTTAATATTTGGGATGCCTGAACTCACAAATGAGAGCTCAATTTATAGGCAATGACTTGCCTTCTTACTCAACACAATTAGTGGAGTAGTTGCCATTAATTGAGTGGTTAAGTGTGGTTACACCAAAACCATTGATTAATGATGGTTGTAACAAATACTAATAATTCTTGTTGGATTCTTATCAATTCTCCCCCTCCAACTGCATCTGAAATGATTTTCATCTGATAGGTATTCCGGCTATGTCTCTGCACAACTCTAGCTTATCTCGCGTAACCACATTTGTTAACATGTTGGATGGATTCTCATCTATATGGAACTTTACTAGTCTCAGTAATTGTTGATCCATCACCTCGCGTATCCAATGATAGCGAATATCGATGTGCTTCATCCGAGAATGATACATTGAGTTTTTGTTCAGGTCCAGAACACTCTGACTATCACAATGTATCTTATATCATGTCTGCTTGATCCCTAATTCTTGGATAAAATGCTTTAACCATAATATTTCCTTTCCTGCTTCCACTACTGCAATGTACTCAGCTTCTGTTGTGGATAATGCAATACATCTCTGCAATATTGACTGCTATGACACAGCTGCCCCTGTAAAAATGTAGAGAAAACCTGTTGTAGATTTTCTACCATCAAGATATCCTACCATATCTGAATCTGTATAGCCTTCAAGATTGGATCAGCTCCTCTGTAGCACAAACATAAATTTGATGTACCCTTGAGGTACTTGAGAATCCATTTGACTGCCTCATAGTGTTGTTTTCCTGGATTAGAGAGAAAACAACTCATGACACCCATTGCAGGAGAAATATTTGGATTGGTACATACCACAACATACATTAGGCTTCCAACTGCTGAAGAATATAGTATTGATGACATCTCCTTTATCTCTTTCTTGGATGAGGGACACGAACTTTTGCTCAGTTTGAAATGGTGCGCTAGCGAAATGCTGACAAGTTTGGCTTTCTATATATCGAATCTCTTGATTATCCGTTCAATATAACTCTCATGTGAAAGCCATAACCTTTTATTCTGTCTGTCTGTCTCGAACTATTCCCATTCCCAAAATCTATTGAGCTGGTCCTACGTCTTTCATGTCAAAAGACTTTGAGAGGTTCTCTTTCAACTAATTGATCTTCGTTGCTTCTTGTCCAATTATCAACATGTCGTCTACATATGGTAAAAGAGCAACAAAATTTCCATCCGGAAACCTTTGAATGTAGACACACTAGTCCACTGCAGTTCTTTTGTAGCATTGACTCACCATGACTGAGTCAAACATTTTGTACAACTGCCTCGGTGCTTGCTTGAGTCCGTACAAGCTCTTCTTCAGCTTGCAGACAGGGTTGTCTTTTCCTGAAACCTTGAAACCTTGTGGCTGCTCTATGTAGATTTCTTTATTTAGATCACCACGAATAAATGTTGTCTTAACATCTATCTGTTCAAGCTCTAAGTTTAAACTAGCTACCAATCCTAGGATAACTCGGATTGAAGTCATTTTTATAAATTGGTGAAAAGATTTCATCAAAGTCGATTCCCTTTTTATGTAGAAATTCTTTGACTACTATCTGAGCTTTGTGTTTCACCACATTTCCGTTGCCATCTTTCTTCAGCTTGAACACCCATTTGTTCTTCATTGCCTTCATGCCATGCGTGAGCTTGACTATCTCATAAGTATTATTTTTCTGCTGAGATTCCATTTCATCCTGCATTGCGTGCAACCATTTTTCTTTGTCTTTATGAGATATATCTTCGTTGAAAGTTTCCGACTCCCCCTCGTCAGTAAGCAGAATATAGTCAGATCCTGAGTATTTGGTTGATGGAATCCAGCCTCACTAATATCTTTGTACTGGAGGTTCACTGGTTTCTGGCTGTCTGTTGTCATCCAGATTTATGGATGACCCTTTAGCCTCTGATGGAGCGGGTTGTAGCTCCCCCTGCTTAACACCACCTTCCTCCTCTGGTTCTGCTTCTGGCATATCTTGCACCCCATCATTATCTATGGCCACTCGTGTTGGTGCTGGGGTTGTGTCTGGATTTACATCGATTTTTTTGGCGCTAGAATTAGAAGACATCTTGGGCTTTTCAATGTCTTCTATTGTTTGATCTTCAAGAAACACTACATCCCTGCTTCTGATGACCTTCTTTTCCTTCGGGTCCAATAACATGTATCTGAATTCCTCGTTTCCATAACCTATGAAGATGCATGGAGTAATCTTTGCATCGAGCTTCTGCCTAAGCTTTTTGGATACATGTGCACAGACTAAACAACCGAATTTTCTCAGGTGAGAATAAGAGGGATTCTTACCAGATAATATTTTCTTCGGAATTTCAAAATTCAACGGTACAGATGGTGATCTGTTAATCAGGTAGCAGGCGGTATGAATAGGTTCTCCCTAGAATGGCTTTGGAAGCTTAGCCATACTGATTATGCTTCTGACTTTCTCCATAATGATGCGGTTCATTCTTTCAGCAACACCATTATACTGTGGGGTGCGTGGAACAGTCTCTTTCATGTCGAATATCATGATTTTCGCAATAGGCATCGAACTCCCTAGAAGTGTACTCACCTCCATTATCTATACGGAGACACTTTAGTTTCTTCCCCATTTCACGCTCGATCATGGCATAGAACAGTTTGAAATATTCTAGTACCCGATCCTTTATTTTCAGAAAATACACCCATACCTTCCGAGAAGCATCGTCAATGAAAGTCAGAAAGTATTTGTTACCGCCTAGTGAATTGACCTCCAAGGGACCACAAACATCAGAGTGCACCAGACTTAGCAACTCTGGTATTATCGTAGAAGAGAAATTTAGGGAGACTCTATGTTGCTTACCGAATAGACAATGATTGCAAGGATCTAGGGCAGCATTCTTGGAGACAATGATTAGATCATTCTTTGTCAAGGTAGACAACACTCTTTTACTCATGTGACCGAGTTTCTGATGCCATAAATTTTGAGAAGCCTTCTGTTAAGCTACATTGAAGCTTTCTGCACATATCTTCACATGAGTCTGGTATAAAGTACAACAAATATATCATCGGGCGACGACCATGGCACCTTTTATCATTCTCCAAGTGCCATTGCTACAGTGGCTAGCATAACCCTATTTGTCAAGGGCTACCCCCGAGAGTAGATTGAGCCGAAGTTCTGAAACATGTTTCATCTCCTTCAAGATTATTGTATACCCTATTTTTATCCGTAACTGAATTTCATAAATTCCCACTATCTGGGATGAACTGGTATTTCCCATCTTCACTGCTCCAAAGTCTCATGCTTTGTATGTTGTGAAAAAGTCCCTATGAGGAGTGACATGGTAGGATGTTGCAGCATCTACCACCCACTCAACATCTTGAGTTGCGATGTGAAGGCATATCTCTTCCTTGATGGAGCAGATAGCTACATCTCCTGAGGTAACTATTAGTGTCTCCGCATCATTCTTCTTCGGCTGGGAATTGCCTTGACTCTGCTCTCGTTGCAGCTTTCGAAAATTCTTCTTTAAGTGATCTTCTATGCCACAATGGTAGCACTTGTAGGTAGACTTTCTTCCATCTGTAGATTTGCCTCTACTTTTGTTTCTACCTCTCCCTCTACCTCGATTTTTATCTTGTTGTCTCTCTCGATTCTTCGTGACAAGGGTTTGTGTCTGATCTATGTCCACATCTTTTCTTCTGGCCTCCTCGTTTGACAGAGCATCTCTTACAATAGGCATGGTAAGTTTGCCTCATGGAGCCGAATTGCTGAGAGTAACCACCAATGTTTCCCAGCTATCAGGAAGAGAACTGAGTAGTAAGAGGATTTAAACTTCATCTCCCAGTTGCATGTCTACTGTAGACAACTGGTTCACCAGACTCTGGAACTCATTGTTGTGTTCTGCAACAGAAGTTTCACTCCACAGCTTCAAGTTCACCAAACACCTCATTATTAAGACTTTATTCTGAGCTGTCTTGGTATGAAACATGTCTTCCAATTTTATCCATATTTCATAAGCACTTGTATCCTGTGCTAATATTACCTTATCTATATATGAACTTTTTTTTCTAATATTTGTGTACATCTCATTGTATCATTAAGCTTGCAATAGTGGAATCTATTCTCTTTAGTTGACACTATAAGGGACCCCAATGCAATGTATTGGCTTCATGTCATTACAGCTAAAAGAAGAATAAGAATTTTCCCACATAAGGAAAGTTCATGAAGGGCCTCGATTGAGCGTAGGTCAACATGTTTGTTAGTCTTGGATACAGCCTACATAGACGGTCGGCCGAGGCCGTAATTTTGGGTCAAAATTATGGACTTATAAATTTAAGAAAAATTAATACCCATTACAACAAGGCCAACAAATCTCTCTTTTATCTGTCGGAGATATATACTTTAGAAACTTGTTTAAGACCTTTCAAAACTTAGGGCCACCCTTGAATAATCGCTAAGCAATTTTCGAGTATTATCATATAATGAAAAATTTGAATCTGGTGATGAGCTTAGAGATACTAAGCTTTTCTTAATCTTCCGCCACACTTGTTTTAATTGTAATACACGATTATGATTCAATTATTATGTAATAACTACCGATCATAAATTATAAAAAGTTCAATAAATAATCAAACCTCTAGCTTCTCCAAATTAAGGATGTTTTATTGTTGCAATTAATTGTTAGTGTGAGAGCCAAGATTGCTCTGATAATATTATAGGTGTCATTTACATTTGTTATATTATTTGGCTTTCAGGTTGGTGTGTAATTAATTGAGCCAATATTTACAGTCCACAAGTCCAATTTCAGCTATTAAGGTTAGTATTTAAAAAGGTGATGTAACTGTAATTTCATAGAGTCTTATAATTAATAGACATAGCACGTTATCGAAGCACTTTAATTATGTGTCTTTCTCTTTCTCACTCTCTCTACGCGTTTATAATTCATCCATATACTGTGCAATGTTATTATAAGTTCTAATAATTATGTTATGTGTAATTTGGCAAATGTTCATGATAATACAAAGGAAATTCTGATAAGAGTCGGAGAATCATTAATAATCTAAAGTTGTGAAGACAATCTTTAATTATTTTTTCCCTCATCAAGTAGCCTTTCTCATAACTTTATTCTATCCCCTACATTATCTGGTTGATGCATGGATTCAGTGGCACATAAGGATGCCTCAGCTGACAACAAGATGCCATTTTTTTTTTTTTTAAAAAAATGATTTTGTACTGTACGTATTCGGATGGCATCTCTCATCCATAAGAGATCAATTTTATACAAATTCATATTTCTTTTCGGGAATAGTCCTGAATTTTGAGAATCTTAGAGGAATTTTTAAAATATATGTCCCCATATTGATAAAATAATGTCTTTTTTAGCTTTTTATTATAATGAACATTAACTTTTTTTTTCTTGTCCCCAATATAGTGTCCAGCTACATGTGCATGCATCACCACCATCTTTACCTGACTCCAAACAACTTTAGGTGGAGTGTTGAAAATGGTGGAAGCTTACAAAATAACTTTCCGTGCATTTGTTGTTTTGTTGACTTTTGAGTCATGTATTTTACTATAAACATGAAGCTTATTTGTGAGCTCAATTCATCCCAAAAATAATAAGCTTCAAGTGGAGAAAGCTTAGAGAGTGTTAGAGAGAGATTTTTTGTAAAGTTTAAACACTTGTAAATTTCTATTCTTGTAGTCATAGAATCGATTTTTCCTCAAAAATACTTTTAAGTGATCAGAAAATCACAACAAGTGATATCAGTAGCTTTGGTTATAATTTGGGTCGTAAAATCGAGGAACGAAAATCGGTTCAGAAAATTCAGGTTTCGGGAAAGTTGTCAAAAATCAATTTTGAGCATACCATTAGCTAGTTCACGTCGAGACGAGTACGGTGATATTTTCTAGCGATCAAACGGAGGTCCAGGGACTTCGCACTTACCGGAGAGTGAAGCTGCCACGCGCACACGCGCCACTGGAGGTTGAAGACGACCACATCAGCGCAAAATCAACGTCACGTCAGCGTCCAATCAGCGCACAGTCAGTAGCCACATCATCATCCATGTCAGCGCCACGTGTGAGACACGTCAGTAGGCGTGTCCCCTTTCTGCCAAGTCAGCATACCTGATAAATTTTATTGAGCCCCTAAAGTCTTTGAAATTTATATTTTAGCTCCAAAAGTTTTAAAAATTTATAAATCGACTCCCGAGTCGGATTTGGACCAATGAAGTGTCTAATCCACCATTTTCGACCGTTCCGGACGCAACAGTGACCTAAGATTTTTGAAAGTCATCCCCAATTTTATCCTATTTTTATTTTAAACTTTAAACTTAAAATGGAAATGGAATATTCCTCTTCTGGTACGATGATCAAGGTGACAACAATCAATTACTCCCTCTGGAGGCCTCAGATGATAGATTATTTACACTGTAAAGATCTGTTCGAAATGATTGAGGTGAAGGGAGTGAAATCAGATTCTGTCAAATAGTGTGGCTGGAATAAACTCAATAACAGAACTCTAGGTCAGATTAAGTAGTGGATCGTCCATAATGTCTTCCACCACGTAGCACATGATACAGATGCTTACGAAATATGGATAAAGCTGGAAGACATGTACCAGGCCAAGATAGCCCGAAATAAAGCCTTGTTAATGAGGCGATTGGTGAATTTGAAGCTACTAAGTGGAACTTCCATTGCAGAACATACCAATGAGTACCAGAACCTAGCGAACCAGTTGTCTGCAATAGACATGCAACATAGAGATGAAGTTCAAGCCCTCTTACTAGTCAATTCTCTTCATGATAGTTGGGAAATATTGGTGGTTACTTTCAGCAATTCCGCTCTAAGAGGCAGACTTACCGTGCCTATGGTAAAAGATGTCTTGTCAAATGAAGAGTTGAGAAGAAAAGATGTTGGATCAGAACAGGCAGAAGCCTTCGTCATAAAGACTTAAGGAAGACATCGAGGAAGAGAAATAGGGAGAGGCAGAAACACAACCAGAGGTAGATCCTCAGATGGAAGGAAGCCTACCTATAAGTGTTACCATTGTGGCATAGAAGGCCACTTAAAGAAGAATTACCAAAAAATTGCAACGAAAGCAAGGTCAAGGCAATCATCGGCCGAAGAATAACGAATGAGAGACACTAGTTTTTGACCAGAGAGATATAGCGATATATTAAATGCAGAAAGAGACATGCTTTCACAACGCAACCCAAGATGTTGAGTGGGTGGTAGATACTGCAGGATCCTACCACGTCACTCTTCATATAGATTTCCTTACAACATACAAAGCATGAGACTTTGGTTCAGTGAAGATGAGGAATATCAGTTCCTCTGGGATAGTAGGAATGGGTGATATTCGGTTGCGGGCAAATATCAGGTGTACATTAACTTTGAAGGATGTCCTGCATGTTCCAGAACTTCAGTTGAATGTACTCTCGGGGATAACCCTTGACAAATAGGGCTATGACAGTCACTTAAGAAATGGCACAAGGAGAATGACAAAAGGTACCATGGTTGTAGCCCGAGGACATGCGTGCGACATACTATACTAGACTACTTTTTGAGTGTGTCAGTTTTTTTTTTGGTTTTTGTTGAGTGTTCAGACTTATTGAAGTGTGATTGTGGTGTTAATGAAGATAAACTAAACATAAGTTGTAGTATATGAAATGTTTATAGGTAATGCACACCAAGCTTTCGACGAAATTATGACCTTAATATGAATTAAATAAGATTTTTGCAAGAAAATATGTGTTTTATGTGCTGAAAATCTGGTAGTGGTGGCCAAAATAAAAAAAAGTTAAAAGGACAGTGAAATTTGTATGTTAGGTAGTGAGCGTTATTGAAATCGCATTTTGGACAGGTCACAATAAACAGGTTATAACTCGAGATTTAGATAACCATTTGATGAACCATAAATTTTCAAATAAACTAAACATAAAATTGTGTAATATATCCAAAAATTAGAATATTTTGATAAAGGATGGATTTATACCAAATCTTACAAAGTGTCAGCATTGCAGATTTCTTAATTTCTGTCTCGCCTGAACAGTATGTAAATATTCACCTATAAGTTGAGTTTCATAAATCGAAATTGGGATCCGTAATGAATCGTCCATATCTTGGGTTTGGTACATCAAGATCAAAATCCATGAAAACCGATGAAACTAAACATATAAGTGACCATTCTATGAAATTTTCAGCTTATGTTCTATTCCCATTTGAATGCAACAAATTTTGAAAGTTAGTCAATGTGCAATGAACTTTTTAGCGTTAAGACAGATTTGGAAATTCAATATCCGAACTAGCGTAACCTTAAATAGAACCCCATAAAATTTCATAAACTACTTAAATATGTTGTATATGTGCATTATGGCCGAATACTAAGGGGGGATGAGAAATTTTATTTTAAAATTTGATTCTGTTGCAAATAAATACATGTGAGTGCTTTGTGGTTTGATATGGTTGTTAATATGTGTAACACCCAGGAAATTCCGACGACTACTATATTATGGGTGGCATGATACATGATATAAATCATGCTCCAGCGTAAATGTGCTCGTGAATTACTTTTCGGACATTCGATAAATTTCCTGCGGTTCCGATATGGAATTTGTTTGATGTTCCACTTCGGACAGTCTTTAGTTTTTGGGCTATAATATTTTCATACGATCTCCGATTTTTATGAATTTTATATCGTTGGAAATCTAATTAAGACCGAGACCTACAACGTTCATGTTGAATATGTTTCCAAATTCGAACCAGAATCAGGTCACAAATCGTAATTTATGTGGTCGCTATAGTAAATTTGAGAATTGCCTAGATTTGGGTGATGTGGCACAATCCTAGCCATCCATTTCATTACAAAAATCAGCCAATTGCCTTATAAAAAGGACACTATTCACTATCTTCCTCATCCAAAAAAGTGAAGAGCAAGAGTGGAAATCTTCTCATGCCAATTTCTTCTCTTATCATCATTTTCAAGTCATTTTTTGTCCTTTCAAGCTTCATTGCAAGCATGGTAAGCTCCATTTCCTCTTTATTCTTCTCACTTTTCAGTTTTGAGTAAAGAAAATAAAATCCAAATTCGCACCTTGCATACCCTAGAGTTTGAATTTGTTTAATTAGCATTGAGAGCATGGTTAGTATGTATTTTTTGAAGGTGTTATGATGGTATTAACATGGGGATGAAGTTTTGTGTGTAAGAAAATTGATGTGGGTGTTGGAATTGCTTTAGGCAGCGATAATGGAGAATTGGTTTTGGCTCTAAAATCGGGAGAGCATTGCGATGCCAATGGGCTAGTGTCACGATGCGTAACAAGAAGATGCTTCTTGTCTTGGTTCGGTTGTGTGGAAGACTCGGGTCGATAGTTTGGAATATTCGGGTCACTGGTGTGGAAGACTTGAATCGCTCGTGTGGAAGACTCGGGTCGGTCATGTGGAAGACTTAGGTAGGTGGTGTGGAAGACTCAGGTAGGTCGTGTGGAAGACTTGGGTCAGTGTCTGGCATCGTGATGCGAAACATGAAATGCTTTCTGTCTGAGTCTGCTGGCATGGATGTCGCGATGCTCCTGAACCGACATCGCGACACTTAATAGAAACAAATTCATTTCATTTCAATAGCAACTTATTATGTTAAAGGCCACCCTAGGGGTTTAGTATTAACGCATATACACGTATTATGTCATGCTACAAGCACAATTTATGACTTGTATACTAATTAAGTTTATCAATTATAGATCATCACATGAACCGCAACTTCCCTCGGAAACAAAGTAATACCAGACATATTCCAAATCAGTGAGTGGACCTTTTTTCTCACCAAATTGTTATTTACTTATTGTTTTTGAACTGAGATTTAATTTTAAAGCAAATAGGGCGTTAGCCAAGTTTGATTATAAATGTTTTACAAATTGATGATGTTTATAGAAAGATCGATTTCAAAAGTACGATTTTGTGATTTTCGGAGGCATGAAGGAAAAACCCACCTCAGATGTAACTTGACACAAATATGGAATTGACAGACACATATAACATGTTCACATGTAGTTTAGGAGTATGGATGACAAATGCCTCTAGATCCTAGATTCAGAGCTAGGAGGACGGTGAGACATAACGTCCATAGACCCCAGATTTAGAGCCGAGATGATATCATTGATCCTCACATCTGGCTCCAATTCAGTGGCTTAGGGGACGGCGAGACGTAATGCCCCAAGACCACCAGTTTAGGCGTATGGCGGGACGGTGAGACATAACGGCCTCATACGTTTAGAGTTACAGAGACAGACTCACAGAGACAGATTTTTAGAAACAAGATTTTCAAAGTTATGATTTTCAGAAATGATATGTTTTATGAAAGTGTTTTCAAGAGAACTCAATTTTAGAGCATATATCAGAGTTTTAAAAAAAACGGGTTTTCAGAAAGATTTTTCAGAAAGAGATATGTTTTCAGAAAATAAAGAGTTTTCAGAAAAGACAGATTTCTTGAAAGATTTCAGTTTTAGAACAATGGATTTCATAAAGTATTTGAGTTTTTGTTTTAAACCATCCACTCACTAGGTCGTTCAAACGATCTAACCCCTCTCACTCCCAATGTTTTGTTTTGCAGGGTTACTCGGAGGACAAGCTCGAAAGGATGTATACTGATGGCAGTCACTAGGGTGTTTGGGTCCAACAGATCGAGTATTGTGTTAAAGTTTAGACTGAGTCAACTAAAGTCTTGTATCATGTATTATGTATAGTAGTGACTGTATGTGTAATAAGTTAAAGTGTCCATGAATAGAGTTTAAAAAATAAATACTATTGAGTACACAGTTATGAATGTTAAGTTGCACTTCATGTTTTGAGTTGGGCAATGGTCACTATGCTTGAGTTTTCATTTGAGATGAGATTAATAGTGTCGATCATAGTCGATCATAGTCAGTGAGTCAGAGGCTCAGGGGGATAAGTCAGTCTATTTCCTGTCGGTAGCATCTCCGAGGAGGGGATATCTGAGCATGGTCTAGGGAGTGGGTGACTACAGTGGGTATAGTGATGGGGTCTTGTATATGTAGTATGACTGGGATACCCGTATGCGAGACACTACCTCTCCAGTATCTGATACTCGAGTACATCCTCAAGTCTTACAGACATGTTAGTAAGAAATTCCCAAGCTATCTGAATTTTCTTCCTAATAAAGTAACCATAATCTTTGTCCTAGTTGAAAATCCTTCCGTAATTATCCTGAATTATTACCAGAAGTTCAAAATAAGTTATAAGAATAGATAGTAAGGTTATGAGAATATTCACTCAAAGGAGTGGGAAAAGAAAGAGAAAGTTATAAGAAAAGTAAGAAATGATGCATAGGTGCTTAAGCAACCAGAGACAATAAGAGGTAGAGATATAAAATCAGATAGATAAGAAACTGCCAGAACATATAATAGTAAAGAGAATAGAATAAGCCTGAATAAGAATAAAAATGCCAGACAGACCCGACCAAGATTTCTTTATTCCTCAGAAAATTCTTTCAAGCAGATCGTATAGCCTTTGAGTATCTCGTATAAATAGCAAGTTTCCCGAATCACGAAAGATAGTCAGAAATGTAAAAGAAGCAAGAAATCAGGATGAGTCATGGAAGTTTCCAATAGACATGAGATGCCAAAAAGGACGTAGGGATTCTAGACACCCAAACCCAGTCTCGTGAGCAAATAAAATGATTGTCGTAAGGAAAAATGATTAGTTGCCTTAGTTAAGAATCTGATATAGATAAGGTCTGACCTACCCAAATCTTCACCACTCAGTGATACTAGTAAAGGAAATTGTCTTGACGGAACCTATCTCATACCTATCTTACATGAGTAATAGACTCTACCAGGACACATAGTATCAAAACAAGGACATCGATATCCGTCGAGACGGAAGATGCTTGTCCCAGCCCTTACCAGTATAGATAGAGATAACCATAAGAAAACTCAAAGCCTATAGTGATATATTTTGAGACACAGGTAGCGAACATTGAGAGATGGTTCACCCAGAAAGAGACCAATGAGACTTTTAAAGGTAGAGATGGAAGAACTCGACATAAATCAAGATTGGAAAATTACACTACCAGTAAGAAATCTTAGATCAGACCAATGCCAGTAGAAACCCACGTAAGTTTAAAAGGACAGACCCATGAGATTAGAGATACTCAGAAGTTAACAATAATACCAGTATGAACAATAAAAATTTAATAGGCATAGCTGTAGCCTATAGTAAGAGCGGAGATCTAGAAAGTAGCCCAAAAGATGAACTACCACCAGCCTCAGCAACATGACTTAGAGCAAGAAATAGAATATGAAAATAGTAAAGAAAGATGCAGAAAGTAACCAGAAAGTAAAGTACACATAGTAACATAGATAACATAGCTTAAGACAGTAATGAAAATAGAAACCTCAGAATGGTTGATAAAACTTATGGGACCCTAAGGTATGAAGAAATCGATGCAGAACCTAACTGAACGAGTGATAATTCATCTTTCCAGTAACCTATATTCTAGTAAGTATATAGACACCTAACCAGACCACACAGCTTAGCCAACCATTAGTACTATGTGTTCTCTTACCTTTATGAAATACATATATTCATCCTTCAACTCGGAGCCCACTAAAGATTTGTATAGGTAAAGAAGAGCATCGAACAAGATAGACAAATCACGAGACAATATGATAGCCGAACTAAGAAATTCAACAGAGACTAGATAAGAATCATAATATAGTAATATGCTGTAAGGAATGGAATAGTTGAATTCACAGTAAGCCAAGTCAAAAGTTAAAGGTGATAACTTAACCATGGGGAGAGACATGGCCTTCAAGAAAGTAAAGACTCAAATGAGTAAGAAACCAGAATAAGCAACGCATATAACGACCCTCTGAAATAAGGTATACAATTTATACAGAGTTTCTCACTGTACTAGAGAGGGAAAACTAATCAGAGAGTAGCACCCGAACCAAAGTATTAGTAGTGGTACCCTAACCAGTCAAAGATGATGTAGAGCTTCCAGGGAAGTAACGACTTAAGAGGGTTAAGAAACTGAGATTAGTAGGAAGAATAATAGAGGAGGTATGGTAGGAGTTTAAGAGGGCATGAACCTTAAAGAGGTTCTCAGTAAAAGGTAGTGTGACCTATGGTCGAAATGAATCATGAGTAAAGTTGAATGGGGTAATTCAGATAGTTCTTAGCAGTAGTACCTTATTGAGTAAGCCCAATATCATATATGTAAATAAGAGAATTGCAGGATTATAAACGAGCATCATATGCAACTGTAACACACATAGCTAGTGAGACCACCACAACCAAAAAACACTTCAAGACTAGCCCACCCTCCGAACCCTCATTAGGAAAAATAATAATTATGGACCTTGATCCTCGTCCTGAAGATATTCCCTGAAATAAGTGAATCCGTGGGGGAAGAAAACTGAGACGTAAAACAGGGAATCATAAGAATAGAAGAGAAAGAGAAAGTAATTCTAAGTCAAAGATTTAAAGGAGGAACTGTTGGACAATTATGACCCATGGCATCACTATTTGTACAGATCATGGTGTTGTTGTACAAATTAACTATGTGACAAAGGAGATTGCTCTCTTATCATTTGTGATTAGATCACCAAGATGTACAAATGATAGGAGGTTCTTATGATTTGTTCCTGGATTGAGAATGATATGAGACAGTATCAGTCCACGAAGGATAAATCATTAAATATCCCTAGTCAGAGTATTATCGAGATTGGACATCGATAAATGCGTAAAAGACTAGTATTACACTTGTGCGTGTTGTGAGGGCATAACAGCATATTTCTCATATATTTGGGTATAGATACTCATGCAAGTGTAATAGGAGGTTGTGTTTTACCGATGGTACGGGAAACAGCTTCGCTCTGGATAGACCCCATCGGAATTCCATTGGTAGTATGACTATGTGTCTATGGAAGTCCGAAATCAGGGTAGGTGTATTTGGTCTTAACCTGAGACTTGCACCGCTAATACTTGCGACAATATATATACTTTGGTTTCGGTCGTCCAGGGCTTTAAACCGGCTCTGTGTACGCCTCTGCTGGGTATATTGAGAATCGTAGTGTGTTGGGTGTGATGTCAAGACGGAAGTATCACTCCAGTCATAGTGGAGATGATGGTCACGTAGGATACGGAACTTGTTCTCTTATATGCTGAGCTATCGGGATATTATGACAAGGTCATGTATATCCGATTATAGAGACTAGTTACCAGACATCCGACATGTGCTTCCTACGGGGCAGACACAATTCCAGCCTCAGGCCTAGCACGTGACATCCGATACTGGATCGACATACACAATACTACGTATACTACGCCTGATATAGACCCTTATATTCCTGTAAGGATATTTCTGTAGAATTGGGTAGGCATGTCGCTTTGCTAGAAGCCAACCTTGTCTTGTAAATCGGTATAAACGTAGTACTAGGTATTTACGTGTTCGGATAGTCCGACGACCGAATTTACTGCCAACATATACGGGGATCTCATGGGTCGCTTCCCGAAGATTCACCGATGACGTATGACTCGCACTTTAATTAATCTGGGATTAATTGAATGAGAGAGAAAATTAATCTGGGATTAATTACGGAGATATTTTATCTGGGATAAAATATCATTTAAAGAGAGATAACGATTAATTTGGAATTAATCGATAAATTAATATATTCGATATATTAATCGAAATTGGATTTCGACGCGGAATTAAAATTAGATTTTAATTCGGGCGAACGAGTTAATTTAGAATTAATTCGTTAGCGACGTGAATAGTGATTTCGCTAGGCATAATCATTTAATTACGTCGCAACAGAAAATTCATTAATTTAGAATTAACGAACCCGAGCCCGAGATTCTTTGCGAGCACATTCACATTTCGAATTCGAGTGCGGCACGCAAGTCAAATCAAGCGTCAAATCATTAGTCACATCAAACGTCAAATCACATGTCACTTTAAGTGATGTGACAATTGATTGATTGATTGATTGATGTGACTTGATGGAAGTTGATGGAAAGCATTTATTGCTTATTTTTTGGTAAAAGTATTAATTGATTTTTTGAAAATCAATTGTGTATTAGATACACTTTTATCAACCACCATCTCATTCTCTCTCATGGCTCACGAATTGGAGCCAAATTCCTCTCTTCTCTCTCGGCCTTAGAGGCATTTTCTTGTTCTATTTTTCTGGGCAGAAACCGAGCTTGAAGGGAAGCAAAGTGTGGTGATTTTGTGGCAAAATCATCAAGAGCTAGCACTCCGAGAGACATGCGAAGGTGATAGGGAAGTCCACCAATGAGCTTGGAATCACCATGACAAAGCTTGAAGCTTGACGAAGGACCAACATGGCCGATTCTTGGAGGACTGTCACAACCCACTGCCGAATGCTTCATGGAGGGCAAAATTTTATTTTTGTTCTTCACCGCATCGTCTCAACCGATCATTGTGAGTATTTCGCAACTCCGTGATGTATTCGCATGTGTATTTTCAATGCTTGAAATGATCTTAGGATGCTTAGAAAATTCCAACAATGGTATCTATGAGCAAGGTTGAGCATGAAAATATATTAAGGTTTAAAATTGGGTAAATTGTATTTGAGCATGATTTAATGAAATTGGATGATTTAGTATGCTTAAATGTGTTTTAATTGAAGATTGATTGGATCAATTTCAAGAAATTTTGTTTGGAACAATTTTCCCCAATTTTGGAAGGGTTGGCCGAAAATACATAGCCCTAAATGTCTTGGATTTTTGATTTTTTGATTCATTGGATGAGTTGGAATCAATTGGGAATATGGATTTAATGTTAATTTGGATTCAATTGGATTGAAAATGAATTGGAAATTAAAAACCCCACAAACCCGAGAGTTAAAACATGATTTATGGGTTTGATTTTTTGTTAAATTGTGTTGGACATGATTTAATGTTGATAAGCATGATTAATTATGCTAATTTGGTGTTTTGGAAATATTGATTTGGTTAATTAATAACGTTATACACTTAGGTAATTTAATTGAGAAATTTGGAATTTTTGGAATTAAATTATTTGGGTTTAAATTGGATTTGGGCTTGTAATGTTGTAAATGGGCTAATTGGGCTTGGTTGTACTAAGTTGGGTTTAGGCTAAATTGGTGGATCCAATTGGGCCCAAAACCGCTTCCATAAAGCCCAAATGCAACTAATGAACCTTTAATTATTTAATTGGGCCTAATGGGCCTAAATTTATTTCTAGGCTTATGGGGTTACTCCTTGATTGGGCTTTGGTTATTGGGTTTGACCCGAGTTGACCAAAAGTCCACGCCGTAAGAAATTAATTAACAGCCCATTGGACTTTAATTAAATTGACATTGGACGTTAATCAGGCTTTGAGACCCGTAACGATTAAATTTGGAATTTAAGTCGTAAAGGTTTATTAATAAAGTGTAATATTTAATTTGGAATTAAATAACGAATTAATATTAAATACAAATTGAATTGGATTTAATTTTGTAGTTTAATTTAATTCGAGAATTCGTACTTTGAGTACTTATTCGCAAAACGAGTTTGACTCGCGCAAAATCAATCGTTGTTTGAACATTGGATGGTCACTAATTATCAGATTAATTAATTTGATTAGATTGATTGATAACATGCTTGTGTGAATACATAGTTGCGATGCATGAATAATGTATATCGGATGGATATTAGATGGGTGAGGCAATTTTAGAAATTGTTGTAATAAATTTGATTTATTAATTGGACCTGCGTGTCCAGCCTTATTACCTCCTTACTCTTTGTATTCTCTTCTCACCTATTCCCCTCAATGTAAATGAGGTTTCTTTAGAAGTGTAGTGTAACGGGTAGAAGCAATACATGTGCTAGCGGGAGAGTGGAAAGTGAGAGATTTGATCTAGGATCAATGTGTTAAGTATCCATCCGCATATCATTATTATTTATTTATACGCGCTTTATTATGTATTTAGAATGCATGTTTAAGGGTGTATGATGATGAGACCTTAACAAAGATAATAAATTGGTTTCCAATTTGCACTCGAAAAACCCTCGTTAAATATTAAGCGTTTTTCCTTCCATTGAGTGATTCTTACTCAAGATCTAAGACGGCATTGGTTTTTTGGCCAAAGTCAAGACCTTTGTCCGTCGAGGATGTGTTTGAATCACGAAGGCTTTGTTCCATATTGGTGTCTTGTCTAAGTTGTGGTTTGTTGGCCAAAGTTAAGACCACTTCTTGTCCATCGACATTTATTACGAAGCTTTCCATGGTCAATGGGTTCCGCTTAACTGGGATCACTAAGTTTGTTGTGCCAAAGCCAAGGCTTAGTTGATTCAGAGGAAAAAGGTTAGGCAATATATTTGATATATTGGCATATATAAGATATATGTTTCGGACTTGGATGTCCCCCTACTGGATCTAGGAATTGGATCAGATCCAATTGATCTTAGAGATCTACCTAGTTAATTATCATACAATTTGTTGGCCAAAGTCAAGATTGTGTGATATTTAACGGTATCCTAGCCCACTAGGAAACACGGTTTCCCGAGTACTCGACAGAGGGTTAGAGGCTCGCTGAAAAATAGTGGGAGGCAAGAATTGAATTTGCAATATTCGTTTAATTACTTGCAATACGCGCTCAAACAAATATCATTCGTCAAATAAATTAAATGTTAGTTGGACTAATATTTAAATCGTTGTTTTAATTAACAGTTGGACTGCATTCAAACAAATTAAAAGTATAGTTGATTAATATAGTTGGACTATAATAATCATTATATTTGATAGTACCAAAATCGTTGATTAAATAGTTGGACTATTAAAATCAAGAAAATTGAAAGATTGGCATTTAAAACATAATCTTAGGGAAAATGTACTTAAATTGTTTAATTTTCAATTAGGAATAAAATTTCAGGATGGTCCTGTAAATTAATAAATTACTTTATTTGATAAAATAACATATTATGCCTAAGCCCGGAGTTAAGAAAATAGTAGAGCATGATCTTTGGAAGATTCATGTGATGATAACTTTAGTGCTTAATCCATTAAGCTTGTCAAATAGACTCCTTAATTTATTTATCAGAACTAAGGATTAGATCTTTAAAGTATGATATAGAAATTGAAGGATCTTCATAAATCTATATTTTAGATCTTAGAAGTACTAAATTGCAATAATTAACCCTTGGAGAGTTAATGGCTACTCTCAAGGAGATGAAGTCAAAGTTTGCAATAAGGCAAGTAGCGTAAGGCGCACCTTACTTCGATATTCTAGAAATCCAAGGCTTGGTACATAGTTCGGGTGTTAGACACTCGAGTGACTGGCTATAGGCCAAGTGGGAGATTGTTGGACAATTATGACTCATAGCGTCACTAATTGTACAGATCATGGTGTTGTTTTACAAATTAACTATGTGACAAAGGAGATTGCTCTCTTATCATTTGTGATTAGATCACCAAGATGTATAAATGATAGGAGGTTCTTATGATTTATTCCTGGATTGAGAATGATATGAGACAGTATCAGTCCACGAAGGATAAATCATTAAATATCCATAGTCAGAGTATTATCGAGATTGGACATCGATAAATGCGTAAAAGACTAGTATTACACATGTGCTCGTTGTGAAGGCATAACAGCATAGTTCTCATATATTTGGGTATATGATACTCATGCAAGTGTAATAGGAGGTTGTGTTTTACAGATGGTACGGGAAACAGCTTCGCTCTGGATAGACCCCCTCAGAATTCCATTGGTAGTATGACTATGTGTCTATGGAAGTCCGAAATCAGGGTAGGTGTATTTGGTCTTAACATGAGACTTGCACCGCTAATACTTGCGACAATCAATATACTTTGGTTTTGGTCGTCCAGGGCTTTAACCGGCTTTGTGTACGCCTCTACTGGGTATATTGAGAATCGTAGTGTGTTGGGTGTGATGTCAAGATGGAAGTATCACTCCAGTCATAGTGGAGATGATGGTCACGTAGGATACAGAACTTGTTCTCTTATATGCTGCAACTATCGGGATATTATGACAAGGTCATATATATCAGATTGTAGAGACTAGTTACCAGACATCCGATATGTGTTTCGTATGGGGCAGACACAATTCCAGCCTCAGGCCTAGCACGTGACATCCGATACTGGATCGACATACACAATACTACGTATAATACGCCTGATATAGATCCTTATATTCCTGTAAGGATATTTCTGGAGAATTGGGTAGGCATGACGCTTTGCTAGAAGCCAACCTTGTCTTGTAAATCGGTATAAACGTAGTACTAGGTACTTACGTGTTCGGATAGTCCGACGACCGAATTTATTGTCAACATATACGGGGATCTCATGGGTCGCTTCCCGAAGATTCACCGATGACGTATGACTCGCACTTTAATTAATCTGGGATTAATTGGATGAGAGAGAAAATTAATATGGGATTAATTACGGAGATATTTTATCTGAGATAAAATATCATTTAAAGAGAGATAACGATTAATTTGGAATTAATCGATAAATTAATATATTCGATATATTAATCGAAATTGGATTTCGACGCGGAATTAAAATCGGATTTTAATTCGGGCGAACGAGTTAATTTAGAATTAATTCGTTAGCGACGTGAATAGTGATTTCGCTATGCATAATCATTTAATTACGTCGGAACAGAAAATTCATTAATTTGGAATTAGCGAACCCGAGCCCGGGATTGTTTGCGAGCGCATTCGTATTTCGAATTCGAGTGCGGCACGCAAGTCAAATCTGTTGGTTTCTATTAAGGTCCCAAGATCAATAATAAGCATGAATAATGTGCGAATACAAATCAAAGAAGTTGCGGAATACTCACATCGATCGGTTGAGCGACGCTTTGACGAACAAAAACTGAAAACTGCTCCCTTACTGCTCACGGCAGTTCACTGCAACAGTCCACTGGTTTTACATCAATGGTGGTCCTTCGTCAAGCTCCAAGCTTCGTCGAATGGTTCCCGGCTCATGGGTGGACTTCCCTATCACCTTCGCATGTCTCGTAAGTGTGCTAGCACTTGCGATTTTGCCACAAAACCCACTCTTACTTCCCTTCACTGCTCGGTTTTGGAGCAAAACCAGTGAGCAATTTGGAGCCCCTTGGGCGTGAGATGTGGAGAGAAAGAGAGAGGATAATTGTGTGTTGTTGTTCCAAATTTGTGTATCTTATACACACATTGAATTTCAAATTCATTTGGAATGAATTTGTCTTTTTCAAAAGTCAAACCATTAAAGCCAACAAGCACACACATCACTCAATCACATCAATCACAAGTTGTCAAGTCACATCACTCAAAGTGACAAGTGATTTGACGCTTGATGCGACTAGCGATTTGACGCTTGATTTGACTTGTGTGTCGTACTCGAATTCAAAATGCGAATGCACTCGCAAAAATCCCGGGCTCGGGTTCGCTAATTCCAAATTAACGAATTTTTCGTTGCGTCGTAATTAAATGATTACGCCTAGCGAAATCACTATTCACGTCGCTAAAGAATAAATTCTAAATTAATTCGTTCGTCCGAATTAAAATCTAATTTTAATTCCGCGTCGAAATCTAATTTCGTTTAATATATCAAATATATTAATTTATCGATTAATTCCAAATTAATCATTATCTCTCTTTTAATGATATTTTATCCCAGATAAAATATATCCGTAATTAATCCCGGATTAATTTTCTCTCTCATCTAATTAATCCCAGATTAATTTAGAGTGCGAGTCATACATCATCGGTGAATCTTTGGGAAACGACCTATGAGATCCTCAGATATGTTGGCAGTAAATTCGGTCGTCGGACTATCCAAACACGTAAGTACCTCGTACTACGTTTATACCGATTTACAAGACAAGGTTGGCCTCTAGCAAAGCGCCATGCCTACCCAATTCTACGGAAATATCCTTACAGGAATAAAGGATCTGTATCAGGCGTAGTATACGTAGTATTGCGTATTTCTGTCCAGTATCGGATGATCACGTGCTAGGCCTGGGGCTGGAATTGTGTCTGCCCCGTACGAAGCACATGTCGGATGTCTGGTGACTAGTCTCTATAATCGGATAAACCTGACCTTGTCATTTTATCCCGATACCTGCAGCATTTAAGAGAACCAGTCCCGTATCCTACGTGACCATCATCTCCATATGACTGGAGTGACACTTTCATCTTGACATCACACCCAACACACTACGATTCTCAATATACCCAACATTGGCGTACACAGAACCTGTTAAAGCCCTGGACGACCGCAACCAAAATGTATTGATTGTCGCAAGTATTAGCGGTGCAAGTCTCAGGTTAAGACCAAATACACCTACCCTGATTTCGGACTTCCATAGACACATAGTCATACTACCAATGGAATTCTGAGGGGGTCTATCCAGAGCGGAGCTGTTTCCCATACCATCGGTAAAACACAACCTCCTATTACACTTGCATGGGTATCCTATACCAAAATATATGAGAACTATGCCGTTGTGCCCTCACAACGCACACAAGTGTAATACTAGTCTTTTACGAATTTATCGATGTCCAATCTCGATAATACTCTGACTAGGGATATTTAATAATTTATCCTTCGTGGACTAATACTGTCTCATATCATTCTCCGTCCAGGAACAAATCATAGGGACCTCTCATCATTTATACATCTAGGTGATCTAATCACAAATGATAAGAATGCAATCTCCTTTGTCACATAGTTAATTGTACAACAACACCATGATCTGTACAAATAGTGACGCTATGGGTCATAATTGTCCAACAATCTCCCACTTGGCCTATAGCCAGTCACTCGAGTGTCTTACACCCGAACTATGTACGGTTGGCTCAAATTGCTGAGAAATGCTTTCGTCAGCGGATTTGCATGATTATCATCTGATACGATTTATTCGATCATCACATCGCCATGATGTATGATCCGAACGAATCAGATGAATATCGAAGTATGTATTTGGATCGTTGATGAGACCATTAATTCTTTAGCTTGTGCTCAAGCCTAGCGCAGCTGCTAACATAATTATATCTAATCTAATTAGATTTATTTATCGACCCAGAAGGCTTCTATTGCCGCCTCAACTGCAGCAATAACCCGCATTTGTTGTTTATTCGATAACAGTATCTTGCTTGGAAGATTTCCTGCTCACTGTACCGTTATTCAAACTTTGTAGTACCGTTTGCGACTTAAAGTCGTTTTATCGGTTTAGGAAACTTGCTATAGTGATCCCAGTCACTTCAAGTTCTCCATCTCCACAGATTAAGACAGCATCCTTAGTTCTCTAAGATACTAACAGATGTTCTTAACATCAATCCAGTGACTATCACTTGGATTGGCCTGTTTGTGACTTCATATGCTCAAAGCGTATGAGACACGAAGTCGCGTACATTTTTCAATGTACGATTTCTCGGAGAGTTTTCTCGAAGGCCAAGCTTTCACCGATTATTATTATGGGAATATCATTTCCAAGAAATGACGTATATTATCATTATTTTATAGGACATCGATTGTCAGTGCGCTCCCACTAACCCTCTTATATACACAAGAATCATTTACATTTTGATTTAAATCATAAACCATTATGATCACATCAAAACGCAAATTCCAAGAACCTATGCTTGCTTCAATCCAAACATGGATCGAATAACCTGCAAACCTTGTTTGCTAGTTTTGGTACGAAAAAACCGACAGGATGTTATAAACATCCTCCAAAAGGTTTCCTTTTCAGGAAAGCGATTTTCCCGTTCAGCTGCCATATTTCACTAATGAAACATGCAGAAATAGCAAGCATTATCCAAATGGATTTACCGTGGCAACATGTAAAAGGTTGAATCGTAATCAACACAATGTTGATAAATATACCTTTCCGTTAGAAGCCTAGCTTTATACGTTGGTATGTTTCCATCCATGTACGTCTTCCTTGAAGACTTATAAGTACCAATAGGCACAATGCCTTGCGGTACAACAACTAGCATCCAAACATAGTCGATATACATGGAATCCATTTCGGATCATATGACACTTTGCCATAATAGGGAGTCGATACCTTGTATCACTTCCTCATACGTAGTAAGTTGGTATACCTCAAAAGATTGACATCTTTACGAGGTGAGATCAGAAACCCATACCCCAGGTTGTTTTCTGACTCTCTCCGACATACGCGGTTCTTGTGTATACGAAGATTAATGGTAATAGTTTCAACCTTGATGAACTATTTGTGTTCCATTAGGATTCAGTGCCTTAAACAGTATTACTCCAATTTTCATCGAGTTTTACTATCCTCCTACTTACCACTGCATATCGGTATTCCTCTTAGGAAATCCGCATGGTGAGTAACAATCTAATTGTTCTCTTGTGAGTTGTATAAGTACAATACTTTGGTATCCCTAGGATAACCTAAAATTGGCACTTATCCAATTTGGGTTTTAGTTTGGTATCATCCAAACATATGCCTAGCATACCCAAATTATCAGGAATGTGAAACCCGATTTCTTTCCCGTTCATATCTAATATGAAATCTGTCAAACGGATTTTTATGGAACCTTATTCAAAATAAGTTCTTGCACTATTAATGCTTATCTGTTGAAGGAAATGGTAGCTCAGAGCGACTCATGATTAACCTTATCATGTCTTCGGTTACTCGATTCGGACACACCGTCAAACTGACGTGTTTCGGGAGGAGTCCTTATTTGAAAGAATACTATACTCTTTCAAGTATATAAGAAACTTATTGCTTAAGTATTTTCCATTACGGTCTTACCGTGACAGTTTAATACTATAGCCGATCTGTTTGTCTATTTCGCGTCGAAACTATAAAAGTTTCTGATTTATGTTCTTCAAAACAAACACATAACCATTACCGATGCCACATCCGTAAAGGTCACGATATATTCATATCCACATCTATCCTAGCTAGACATGGGCCCACTTGCTTCACTATGAACTACGGCTAACAGATAGGTGGCTTTTACACTTTTACCAAGTAAATGTGTTTTAGGCATTTTGCCTACTAAACTAGATTCGTAGACTTTATTTGAATGGAATCAAATTAGTCCTAATATCCACTCTTCAAAAGTGTGGATATACGAGTCTTGTTTAATTGTGTCCCAGACATCAATGCCACAATTAAGTTTCATAACTGATCAAATCAGTTTGAGCTATTTGTTTGTCATGTTATATATTTGAGATTTATTTATATTCAAAATATAAATTCTGTTATTCACATCTAATGTGTTTATCTCAATATCATCTTTATATAATAAAACACTTTAGTTCTAGAATATAAAGGTTCACTCGCAACGGGTAATACACTGATATAAGATAATGTATCTAGTTAAACTAGTTACATTATAACAGTTTCCTAATTTAGGTACACACCCGAGGGTAGTTCCTAAACTTTGGTATCTAAGGTTAAAACAGCGACTTTCGTCCCGTTTGCAATTCGCAGATTAATCTCGATTGAAGTCAGTATCCTGTTCAAAACAGATTCTGAACATCAATATATATTTATGTACCACACTAAGTATTTAAAATCTAATTTTAATACTAGTTGTGAACATAATGTTGACAAACATATTTGAAGTCAGAGCCTTTCTCGTCTTCAATTCCTTCATGTCTGCTTTGTCCAAACGGCAGTCATGCTTCCGTGATCCCGTTTGCCACAATTAGTTTCATCTGATCAAATCAGTTTGAGCTATTTGTTTGTCACGTTAATATGTTTGAGATTTATTTATATTCAAAATATAAATGCTGTCATTCACATCTAATGTGTTTATCTCAATATCATCTTTATATAATAAAACACTTTAGTGTTCTAGAATATAAAGGTTCACCCGCAGCGGGTCAAACACTGATATAAAGATAATGTATCTAGTCAAACTAGTTACATTATAACAGTTCCCTAATTTAAGTACACACCCGAGGGTAGTTCCTAAAGTTAGGTTTCTGCGGTTAAAACAGCGACTTTCGTCTCGTTTCCAAATCGCAGATAAATCTCGATTGAAGTCAGTATCCTGTTCAAAACAGATTCTGACATCAATACATATATTTATGTATCACAATAAGTATTTAAAATCTATTTTTAATACTAATAATGAACATATTGTTGACAAACATATTTGAAGTCAGAGCCTTGCTCGTCTTCAATTCCTTCATGTCTGCTTTGTCCAAACGGCAATCACGCTTCCGTGATCCCGTTTGCCACAATTTAAGTAGACATTTTAGAATATGTCATTTATCTTCCTAGAAGACTATAATGATTTTGTCTTTGCCCTTTTTCACATTCCAGTAGCCTTTGGCCAAGCCTTGGCCTTCTAGAATATCGAAGTAAGGTGCGCCTTGCGCTACTTGCCTAATTGCAAAGTTTGACTTTGTCTCCTTGAGAATAGTCATTAACTCTCCAAGAGTTTACTATTGCAATTTAGTACTTCAAAAATCTAAATATAGATTTATGAAGATCCTTCAATTTCAGTGTCATACTTTAAGGATCTAATCCTAGTTCTGATTCAGAAATTAAGGAGTCTACTGCGGAAGTATAATGGATTAAGCACTAAAGTTATCATCACATAAACCTTCCAAAGATTATGCTCTACTATTTGCTTAACTCCGGGCTTAGGCATAATATGTTATTTTATCAAATAAATTAACTTATTATTTTTCCAGAACCATCCTGAAATTTATTCCCAATTTGAAAATTAAACCATTTAAATACATTTTACCTAGGATTATGTATTAAACGTCAATCTTTCAATTTTATCTTGATTTTAATAGTCCAACTATTTAATCAAAGATTTAGGTACTATTTATTATAATGATTACAATAATCCAACTATTTAATCAACTATAATTTAATAGATTAAAATCAATTATATCGATTACTATAATCCAATTATAAAATCAACTATAAATGAATTGTTTGAATATAGTCCAACTATTTATTAAAACAACAATTTAAATATTAGTCCAACTAACATTTAATTTATTTGACGAATGATATTTGTTTGAGCGCGTATGGCAAGTAATTAAACTAGTATTGCAAATTCAATACTTGCCTCCCACTATTTTTCGGCGAGCCTCTAACCCTCTGTCGAGTACTCGGGAAACCGTGTTTCCTAGTGGGCTAGGATCCCGTTAAATATCACACAATCTTGACTTTGGCCAACAAATTATATGATAATTAACTAGGTAGATCTCTAAGATCGATTGGATCCAATCCAATTCCTAAATCCAGTAGGGGGACATCCAAATCCGAAACATATATCTTATATATGCCAATACATCCAATGTATTACCTAACATTTTTCCTCTGAATCAACTAAGCCTTGGTTTGGCACAACAAACTTAGTGATCCCAGTTAAGCGCGACCCATTGACCATGGAAAGCTTCATAATCAATGTCGATGGACAAGAAATGGTCTTGACTTTGGCCAACAAACCACAACTTGGACAAGACACTGACATGGAACAAAGCTCTCGTGATTCAAAACATCCTCGACGGACAAAGGCCTTGACTTTGGCCAACAAGCCAATGCCAGTCTCGGATCTTGAGTGAGAATTACTCAATGGAAGGAAAAACGCTTAATATTTTGTGAGGGTTTTTCGAGTGCAAATTGGAAACCAATTTATTATCTTTGTTAAGGTCTCATCATCATACACCCTTAAACATGCATTCTAAACACATAATAAAGTGCATATGAAAAATAATAATGATATGCGGATGGATACTATACACATTGATCCTAGATCAAATCTCTCACTTTCTCTCTCCCGCTAGCACAAATATTTCTTCTACCCGTTACACTACACTTCTAAAGAAACCTCATTTACATTGAGGGGAATAGGTGAGAAGAGAATACAAAGAATATGGAGGTGATAAGGCTGGACACGCAGGTCCAATTTAATAAATCAAATTTATTACAACAATTTCTAAAATTGCCCCACCCATCTAATATCCATCCGATATACATTATTCATGCATCGCAACCATGTATTCACACAAGCATGTTATCAATCAATCTAATCAAATTAATTAATATGATAATTAGTGATCATCCAATGTTCAAACAAACGATTTGATTTTGCTTGAGTCAAACTCGTTTTGCGAATAAGTACTCAAAGTACGAATTCTCGAATTAAATTAAACTACAAAATTAAATCCAATTCAATTTGTATTTAATATTAATTCGCTATTTAATTCCAAATTAAATATTACACTTGATTAATAAACCTTTACGACTTAAATTCCAAATTTAATCGTTACGGGTCTCAAAGCCCGATTAACGTCCAACGTCAATTTAATTAAAGTCCATTGGGCTTTCAATTAATTTCTTATGGCGTGGACTTTTGGTCAACTCGGGTCAAACTGATAACCAAAGTCCAATCCGGGAGTTACTGTTGGACAATTATGACCCATAGCGTCACTATTTGTACAGATCATGGTGTAGTTGTACAAATTAACTATGTGACAGAAGATTGCACTCTTATCATTTGTGATTAGATCACCTAGATATATAAATGATGAGAGGTCCTTGTGATTTGTTCCTGGACAGAGAATGATATGAGACAGTATCAGTCCACGAAGGATAAATCATTAAATATCCCTAGTCAGAGTATTATCGAGATTCGACATCGATAAATACGTAAAAGACTAGTATTACACTTATGTGCGTTTGTGAGGGCACAACAGCATAATTATCATATATTTGGGTATAAGATACTCATGCAAGTGTAATAGGAGGTTATGTTTTACCAATGGTACGGGAAACAGCTTCGCTCTAGATTGACCCCCGCGGAATCCCATTGGTATTATGACTATGTGTCTATGGACGATTCTTGGAGGAGCCGAACCAGTCACCACCGTGCAGTCCACTGCCAATGGGAGCTGCTGCCGTCAGTTTTGAGGGAGCTAGAAGGCTTGTGTTCATCGCGTCGCAAGATCCGATAACTGTGAGTATGTTTCTGCCATTCTCCTTTGTGTATTCATGCGTTTTTCATGTTTGTTTGATGATTCTTGGGACCTAATTAGAAACCAACAATGGTATCTTGAGCTTATATCAATCATGAATATTTTAGGGTTTAAAATTGGGCAAAATCGATTTGAGCATCAATTGGTTAAATTGTTTGATTTAGTATGCTTGAATGAGGTTGAATTGAAGTTGTGCATGATCAATTTCATGAAATTTGATTGGATCAAATTTTCCCCAATTTTGAAGGCTTGGCCGAAAATGTGGAACCCTAATGTCTTGGTAATTTTTGTTTGTTTGATCATTGGATGACTTAAAACAATTGGGTAATGTTGATTTGAGGTTTAATTGGATTGAATTTTGAATCGGACAATTTTCCCCAAATTAAAGGCTTGGCCGAAACTTGATGATTTTTTGAAATTCATGGTGTTTTTGATTTTTGATTCATTGGATGAGTTGAAATGATTTGGGAAATAATGATTGTGGATTCAATTGGATTGAAACCGAATCGGAATGAAAAAACCCCTTATTGCCGAGAATGATGAAGCATGAAATGGGTTTGATTTTGATTGAATTGTGTAGGACACTATGTGATATTAAAGTGCATGATTAATTAGGCTAATTGATGTTTTAGAAATGTTAATTGGGTAATTAATTGTGTATTACACTTAGGTTAATTAATTGTGGAATTTGGAATTTTATAAGTTAATTAATTGGGCTTGAAATTGGATTTGGGCCTTATAGGTTGTAATTGGGCTTTTGGGCTTGGTTGTACCAAGTTAGGTTTAGGCCAATTTGGTTGGATCCAATTGGGCCCAAAACCGCATCCATAAAGTCCAATTATGAATTAATGGACCTTAATTATTTAATTGGGCCTAATGGGCCAAAATTGATTTATGGGCTTATGGGGTAAATCCCGGATTGGACTTTGGTTATCGGTTTGACCCGAGTTGACCAAAAGTCCACGCCTTAAAGAAATTAATTTAAAAGCCAATTGGACTTTAATTAAATAAACATTGGAAGTTAATCGGGCTTTGAGACCCGTAACGATTGAATTTGGAATTTAAGTCGTAAAGGTTGTTAATAAAGTGTAATATTTAATTTGGAATTAAATAGTGAATTAGTATTAAATACAATTGAATTGGATTAATTTTTTAGTTTAATTTAATCAAGAATTCGTACTTTGAGTATTATTCGCAAAACGAGTTTGACTCGCGCAAAATCAAATCGTTGTTTGAACATTGGATGATCATTAATTTCATAATAATTAATTGGATTAGATTGATTGATAACATGCTTGTGTGAATACATGGTTGCGATGCATGAATAATGTATATCAGATGGATATTAGATGGGTGGGGCAATTTTAGAAATTGTTGTAATAAATTTGATTTATTAATTGGACTGCGTGTCCAGCCTTATCACCTCTATACTCTTTGTATTCTCTTCTCACCTATTCCCCTCAATGTAAATGAGGTTTCTTTAGAAGTGTTGTGTAACGGGTAGAAGTAAATACATGTGCTAGCAGGAGAGAGAAAATTGAGAGATTTGATCTAGGATCATTATGTAAAGTATCCATCTGCATATCATTATTACTTTTTTTCATATGCGCTTTATTATGTGTTTAGAATGCATGTGTAAGGGTGTATGATGATGAGACCTTAACAAAGATAATAAATTGGTTGCCAATTTGCACGCGAAAATCCCTCGCTAAATATTAAGCGTCTTTCCTTCCATTGAGTGATTCTCACTCAAGATCCGAGACAGCATTGGTTTGTTGGCCAAAGTCAAGGCCGTTGTCTGTCAAAGATGTGTTTGAATCACGAAGGCTTTGTTCCATATCGGTGTCTTGTCCAAGTTGTGGTTTGTTGGCCAAAGTCAAGACCACTTCTTGTCCATCGACATTGATTACGAAGCTTTCCATGGTCAATGGGTCGCGCTTAACTGGGATCACTAAGTTTGTTGTGCCAAAGCCAAGGCTTAGTTGATTCAGAGGAAAAAGGTTAGGTAATACATTGGATGTATTGACATATATAAGATATATGTTTCGGACTTGGACGTCCCCCTACCGGATCTAGGAATTGGATTGGATCCAATTGATCTTAGAGATCTACCTAGTTAATTATCATACAATTTGTTGGCCAAAGTCAAGATTGTGTGATATTTAATGGGATCCTAGCCCACTAGGAAACGCGGTTTCCCGAGTACTCGACAGAGGTTAGAGGCTCGCCGAAAATAGTGGGAGTCAAGAATTGAATTTGCAATATTCGTTAATTACTTGCCATACGCGCTCAATCACAAATATTTCGTCGTTAGATTAAATGTTAGTTGGACTAATATTTAAATTGTTGTTTTAATTAACAGTTGGACTGTATTATAGTTGATTATATAATTGGATTATAGTAATCAATATATTTGAATTAATTAATTTCAATAACAGTTGATTTTATAATTGGATTATAGTAATCAATGTAATTGAGGTTAATTAATTTAATTATATTTGATTGTATAGTTGCACTATAATAATCAATATAATACATAGTACCACAAATCGTTGATTAAATAGTTGGACTATTAGAATCAAGATAAAATGAAAGATTAGTGTTTAAAACATAATCCTGGGTGAAAATGTATTTGAACGACTATAATTTTTCAAATTGGGAATTATTTTAGGATGGTCCTGGAAAAATAATAAGTTACTTTATTTGATAAAATAACATATTAGGCCTAAGCCTGGAGTTAAGCAAATAAGTGGAACATGATATTTGGAATATTCATGTAATGATAACTTTAGTGCTTAATCCATTATACTTGTCAAGTAGACTCCTTAATTTCTGAATCAGAACTAAGGATTAGATCCTCAGAATATGATAATGAAATTGAAGGATTTTCATGGATTTATTTTAGATCTTTGAAATACTAAATTGCAATAAATAATTCTTGGAGAGTTAATGATTATTCTCAAGGAGACAAAGTCAAAGTTTGCAATAATGCAAGTAGCGCAAGGCGCACCTTACTTCGATATTCTAGAAACCCGTGGCTTGGCCAAAGGCTTCTGGAATATGAAAAAGGCAAAGGCAAAATCATTATAATCTTCTAGGAAGATAAAAGGACATATCCCAAGAAGGAATTGAAGACGAGCAAGGCTCTGACTTCAAATATATTTGTCATAAATATGTTCACAACTAGTATTAAAAATGGATTTTAGATACTTAGTGTGGTACATAAATATGTACTGATGTTCAGAATCTGCTATGAGCAGGATACTGACCTCAATTGAGATTATATCGCCGAATTGAAAACGGGACGACAGTCGCTGTTTTAACCGTAGATACCTGAATTTAGGAACTACCTTCGGGTTAGTACTTAAATTAAGAAACTGTTATAATGTAACTAGTTTGACTAGATACATTATCTCTATATCAGTGTTTAACCCGCTGCGGGTGAACTTTTATATTCTAGAACACTAAAGTGTTTTATTATATAAAGATGATATTGAGATAAACACATTAGATGTGAATAACAGAATTTATATTTTGAATATAAATAATATCTCAAACATATACATGAAAAACAAATAGTTCAAACTGATTTGATCAGAAGAAACTAAATGTGGCATAGTTGTTAGGGACACTATTAAACAAGAATCGTATATCCACACTTTCGAAGAGTGGGTACTTGGACTGATTTGATTCTATTCAAATAAAGTCTACGAATCTAGTTTATTGGGCAAAATGCCTAAAACACTATTTACTTGGTAAAAGTGCCAGTGCCACCGATCTGTTAGCCCTAGTTCATAGTGAAGAAAGTGGGCCCATGTCTAGCTAGGCTAGATGTGGATACGAATATTTCATGACCTTTACGGATGTGGCATCGCGTATGGTTATGTGTTTCTTTTGAAGAACACAAATCAGAAACTTTCACAAGTTTCGACACGAAATAGACAAACAGATCGGCTAAAGTATTAAATCGTCACGGTAAGACCGTATTGGAAAATACTTAAGCAATAAGTTTCTCGTATACTTGAAAGAGTATAGTATTCTTTCAATGAGGACTCCTCCCGGAACACGTCAGTTTGACGGTGTGTCCGACAAGATAAACCGAATTTTGTTGGACATGATAAGGTTAATCATGAGTCGCTCTGAGCTACCATTTCCTTCAACGGATATGCTAACCAGTGCAAGAACTTATTTAGAATAAGGTTCCATAAAATCTGTTTGACAGACAACATATTAGATATGAACGGGAAAGAAACTAGGTTTCTCATTCCTGTTAAATTTGGGTATGCTAGGCATATGTTTGGATGATACCAAACTAAAACTCAATTTGGATAAGTGCCAAATGTAGGTTATCCTAGGGATACCGTAAATATTGTACTTATACTCCTCATGAGAACAATTAGATTGTTGCTCACCATTCGGTTTTCCTAAGAGGAATACCGATATGCAGTGGTAAATGGGAGGATAGTAAAACTCGATGAAAATCGGAGTAATACTGTCCAAGGCACCGAGTCGTAATGGAACATAAAAGTTCATCAGGATGAAACTATACCATTAATCTTCGAATACACAAAGACCGCGTAAGTCGGAAAGAGTCAGAAAACAACCTGGGGTATGGGTTTCTGATCTAACCTCATAAAGATGTCTATCTTATTGAGGAATAACAACTGACTACGTATGAGGAAGTGATACAAGATATCGACTCCCTATTATGAAAAAGTGCCATAAAGTCCGAATTGGATTCCATGTATACCAACTATGTTTAGACACTAGTTGATGTACCGCAAGGCATTGTGCTACTGGTACTATAAGTTTTCAAGGAAGACGTACATGGATGGCAACATACCAATGTAAAAAGCTAGGCTTTTAGCGCAAAGGTATCATTATCAACATTGTGTTGATTACGATTCAACCTTTTACCCGTTGCCACGGTAAATCCATTTGGATAATGCTTGTTATTCGATCCATGATTTGATTGAAGCAAGAATTAGGTTCTTGGAACTATCGTTTTGATGTAATCATAATGATTTATGATTTAGTTCAAAACGAAAATGATTCTTGTGTATATAAGAGGGGTTAGTGGGAGCGCACTAACAGTGGCTGTCCTATAAAATAATGATAATATGTCATTTCTTGGAAATGATATTCCCATAAAATAACTATCGGCGAAAGCTTGGCTTTCGAAATACTCTCCGAAAAACCGTACATTGAAAAATGTACGCGACCTGGTGTCTCATACGCTTTGAGCATATGGATTCACAAAAGGCCCATCCGAGTGATAGTCACTAGATTGATGTTAAGAACATCCGTAGTATCTTAGAGAACTAAGGATGCTATCTTAGTCTATGGAGAAGGAGAACTTGAAGTGACTGGGATCACTGTAGCAAGTTTCCTATAACCGATAAAGACGACTAAAAGTCGCAAACGGTACTATACAGTTTGAATAACGGTACAGTGAGCTGGAAATCTTCCAAGCAAGATACTATTACCGAATAAACAACAAATGTGGGTTAATTGCAGCAGCTGAGGCAGCAATAGAAGCCATATAGGTCAATAACAAATCTAATTAGATTAGATATTGTTCTGTTAGCAGCTGAGCTAGGCGTCAGCACATGCTAAAGAATAATGGTCTCATCAACGATCCAGATAATACTTCGATATCATCTGATTCGTTCGGATCATACATCGTGGCGATGTGATGATCGAATAAATCGCATCAGATGATAATCATCCAAATCCACTGACGAAAGTCGTTTCTCAGAAATTTGAGCCAACCGTACATAGTTCGGGTGTCAAGCACTCAAGTGACTGGCTATAGGCTAAGTGGGAGATTGTTGGACAATTATGACCCATAGCGTCACTATTTGTACAGATCATGGTGTTGTTGTACAAATTAACTATTTGACAGGAGATTGCACTCTTATCATTTATGATTAGATCACCTAGATATATAAATGATGAGAGGTCCTTGTGATTTGTTCCTGGACAGAGAATTATATGAGACAGTATCAGTCCACGAAAGATAAATCATTAAATATCCCTAGTCAGAGTGTTATCGAGATTGGACATCGATAAATACGTAAAAGACTAGTATACACTTGTGCGCATTTATGAGGGCACAACGACATAGTTCTCATATATTTGGGTATATGATACTCATGCAAGTGTAATAGGAGGTTGTGTTTTACCGATGGTACGGGAAACAGCTTCGCTCTGGATTGACCCCCGCGGAATCCCATTGGTAGTATGACTATATGTCTATGGGAGTCTGCAATCAGGGTATGTGTATTTGGTCTTAACCTGAGACTTGCACCGCTAATACTTGCGACAATCAATATACTTTGGTTGAGGTCGTCCAGGACTTTAACAGGTTCTGTGTACGCCAATGCTGGGTATATTGAGAATCGTAGTGTGTTGGGTGTGATGTTAAGACGGAAAATCACTCCAGTCATATGGAGATGATGGTCACATAGGATACGGAACTTGTTCTCTTAAATGCTCGAGCTATCGGGATATTATGACTAAGTCATGTATATCCGATTATAGAGACTAGTTACCAGACATCCGATATGTGCTTCGTACGGGGCAGACACAATTTTAGCCCCAGGCCTAGCACGTGATCATCCGATGCTGGATCGAAATACATAATACTACGGTACACTACGCTTGATATAGATCACATATTCCTATAAGGATATTTCTGGAGAATTGGGTAGGCATGGCGCTTTGCTAGAAGCCAACCTTGTCTTGTAAATCGGTATAAACGTAGTACGAGGTACTTACGTGTTCGGATAGTCCGAGGACCGTATTACTGCCAATTATCCGGGGATCTCATGGGTTGCTTCCCGAAGATTCACCGATGATGTATGACTCGCACTTTAATTAATCTGGGATTAATTGATGAGAGAGAAAATTAATCTGGGATTAATTACATAGATTTTTTATCTGGGATAAAATATTAATTAAAGAGAGAGAACGATTAATTTGGAATTAATCGATAAAATAATATATTTGATATATTATACGAAATTGGATTTCGACGCGGAATTGAAATTAGATTTTAATTCAGGCGAACAGATTAATTTAGAATTAATTCGTTAGCGACGTGAATAGTGATTTCGCTAGGAGTAATCTTTTAATTGCGTCGCAACGGAAAATTCGTTAATTTGGAATTAGCGAACCCGAGCCCGAGAGTGTTTGCGAGCGCATTCGCATTTCGAATTCGAATGCGGCACGCAAGTCACATCAAACGTCAAATCGCTAGTCACATCAAGCGTCAAATCACATGTCACTTTTAGTGATTTGACAATTTGATTGATTGATTTGAGTGATTGATGTGGTAGTTGAAAAGCATTAATTGCTTTTTGCTTTTTGGCTTTTACTTTTTGGAAAGTAAAAAGAATTTGGTATTTACTTTTTGGAAAATACATAAACCAAAATTCATTTTTTCTTTTCCCTCTCTCTCACCTCACGTTCTTCTCTTTTCCCTCTTCTTCTTGCACACGGCTTGGAGCCATTTTTTCTCTCTTTTTTCTGGTTCTGCTAAGATAAAGAGAAGCAAGATAATTGATTTTGTTGCAAAATCTAGTGCTAGCACACCTTGAGTCTTCCTAAGGTGATAGGGAAACGAACACATGAGCATGGAATCATTTTTGGAGCTTGAAGCTTGGAGCTTCAATGGAGGTCTTCAATGGCCGATTCTTGGAGGAGCCGAACCAGTCACCACCGTGCAGTCCACTGCCAAGGGGAGCTGCTGCTGTGACTTTTGAGGGAGCTAGAAGGCTCATGTTCATCGCGTCGCAAGATCCGATCATTGTGAGTATGTTTCCGCCATTCTCCTTGTGTATTCATGCGTTTTTCATGCTTGTTTTATATGATTCTTGGGACCTAATTAGAAACCAACAATGGTATCTTGAGCTTATATCAAGCATGAAAATTTTAGGGTTTTAAAATTGGCAAAATCGATTTGAGCATCATTGGTTAATTGTTTGATTTAGTATGCTTGAATGAGGTTGAATTGAAGTTGTGCATGATCGATTTCATGAAATATGATTGGATCAAATTTTCCCCAATTTTGAAGGCTTGGCCGAAAATGTGGAACCCTAATGTCTTGGTAATTTTTGTTTGTTTGATCATTGCTGACTTAAAACAATTGGGTAATGTTGATTTGAGGTTTAATTGATTGATTTTGAATTGGACAATTTTCCCCAAATTAAAGGCTTGGCCGAAACTTGATGATTTTTTGAAATTCATGGTGTTTTTGATTTTTGATTCATTGGATGAGTTGAAATGATTTGGGAAATAATGATTATGGATTCAATTGGATTAAAACCGAATCGGAATGAAAAAAACCCCTATTGCCGAGAATGATGAAGCATGAAATGGGTTTGATTTTGATTGAATTGTGTTGGACACTATTTGATATTAAAGTGCATGATTAATTAGGCTAATTGATGTTTTAGAAATGTTAATTGGGTAATTAATTGTGTATTACTCTTAGGTTAATTAATTGTGGAATTTGGAATTTATATAAGTTAATTAATTGGCTTGAAATTGGATTTGGGGCCTTATAGGTTGTAATTGGGCTTTTGGGCTTGGTTGTACCAAGTTAGGTTTAGGCCAATTTGGTTAGATCCGATTTGGCGTCAAATCATTAGTCACATCAAGCGTCAAATCACATGTCACTTTAAGTGATGTGACAATTGATTGATTGATTGATGTGACTTGATGGAAGTTGATGGAAAGCATTTATGGCTTATTTTTTTGGTAAAAGTATTAATGATTTTTTGAAAATCATTGTGTATTAGATACACTTTTATCAACCACCATCTCATTCTCTCTCATGGCTCACGAATTGGAGCCAAATTCCTCTCTTCTCTTTCGCCTTAGAGGCATTTTCTTGTTCTATTTTTCTGGGCAGAAATCGAACTTGAAGGGAAGCAAAGTGTGGTGATTTTATGGAAAAATCATCAAGAGCTAGCACTCCGAGAGATATGCGAAGGTGATAGGGAAGTCCACCCATGAGCTTGGAATCACCATGACAAAGCTTGGAGCTTGACGAAGGACCAACATGGCCGATTCTTGGAGGACTGTCACAGCCCACTGCCGAATGCTTCATGGAGGGCAGAATTTGATTTTTGTTCTTCACCACATCGTCTCAACCGATCATTGTGAGTATTCCGCAACTCCGTGATGTATTCGCATGTGTATTTTCAATGCTTGAAATGATCTTGGGATGCTTAGAAAAATCTAACAGGAACTACCAAAAATAAAATAATGAAAAGAGGAAGCATTAGTTAAGTAATGATAAGAATACATGAGTAACAGCGTTGGACATGACTAAGGACGTATAACAACAAACTTTTCCATTTGGAAATTGAAGAAGAAAAGTATCAACAAAATATATTATGGAAACCATAGCAGCAAACCTTTAGGTGCTAGTATAAGACAAAAGTCTTAGATTGGAAGATATATAACTAGTAAAGCCCGTACGTCTCCCTTCACAGCGTACCGTAAGAAATAATACTTGGGATGACTTGAAAGCGTATTTATTGAGGCATAACATAAAGGCGGCTAAGGAAATTAAGTATGCGAGATATTGTTGAGACCGTAACAACTTTTGACAAAATAAGATTATGGGAGTAACTGAAAGGGGGATATCCTAGAGTACAACCAGGTAGAGAGGATAATTTAGTGTAAAAGATAGTTAACCAAATTTGCATTATCAATGAATTTAAAGGTACATGAAGAGTATGAGTATTAACCAAAAATGAATCACCAGCGTTTCTCAATATAAGAGGCATCGATAAACAATAAAAGTAAGCTAGAATTACATGGATAATTTGACCATGAATCATAAAGTCCTAAGCCCTACAAATAGACAGAGATAAAAGAACTTGAAGGACGCAACCGATAAGCAGTTGGAGCTTAGCAAGGATAAAATGGAAAGTTAAATAGTTAAGTTATGAGAATGAATGTCTGGATAATATTGAGTACATGGCACTTAGGAAATACCTAGTAAAAGTATTCCTTTATACATTTACACCTAGAAGGAAAGCAGGATATGAGAAAGCCTAGTCATAGAGAATACTAGTATTTCCAGAGACTTAGAAGTACTAGCTAGAAGAACCCGAAGATATAGTCAAATAAGTTGTTGAGCATGAATCGGGGACTAGAAATGAGATTTCTTTAATGCATGACAATGGTTGTAGCGTGATGGTGGTATAGGGTGAGCATATATTTCATGGAATATAGACAAAGAATTACCTCTCAGTCAAAAATTTAAGGAGTATTCACTGTATGTGTGAGCAATGGCAAGAGGTGTTATTCGTAAAAGTATTAAGGTAAGACGAAGAGTATGTATGTTTGCTAGCTAAATGGTGATCAATCAGTTTGGCTGAGATTTTAGTTATTAAGTCCAATTGAACCTAGATAATGCAGAATAGTTTATAGCAGAGTAATGATTCATGCACACTAATTAGAATACATCCCAGGTTATGACTTTCAAGTCATGGCTTATAAGGTTCAGCATGGTGATCACATTGTTCTATGGTATAATGACAGAGTATGGAAGGCCGTCATAAAATAATATGATATAGTTGACGAATTAGAGTTGGTTATGAGAATGTAGTCAGTTGAAAGTTGGTGGTTTAGAAGTTGGCATGTGAATCGTATGACTTATGGTAAGATATTCAACATCAAGAATTCCAACCCTAGACAGATTCCATAATTCTAAATTTTAAAAAGGATTCGAGGACGAATCCTATTTAGGGGGGAGATAAAATATAACACCCCGAAAATTTCGATGACAACTATGTTATGGGTGGTATGATACATGATATAAATTATGTTCAAGCTTAAGTGTGCTCGTGAATTACTTTTCGGACATTCGATAAATTTCTCGCGGTTTCGATACAAAAATTGTTTGATGTTCCACTACGTACAACCCTTAATATTTGGACTGTAACTTTTTAATACGAACTATGATTTTTATAAATTTTATATCGTCGGAAAGTTAGGACCGAGACCTATAACTTTCATGTTGAATATTTTTCCAATTTCAAACCAGAATCAGGTCAAAAATCATAATTTTCGTGGCCACTATAGTAAATTCGAGAATAGCCTAGATTTGGGTGATGTGACACAATTCTAGCCACCCATTTCGTTACAAAAATCAGCCAATTGCACTATAAAAATGACACTATTCACTCTCTTCCTCACCCAAAAACGTGAAGAGCAAGAGTGGAAATCTTCTCATGCCAATTTCTTCTCTTATCATCATTTTTCAAGTCATTTATGGTCCATTCAAGCTTCATTGCAAGCATGGTAAGCTCCCTTTCCTCTTTATTCTTCCCACTTTTCATTTTTGAGCAAAGAAAATAAAACCCAAATTCGCACATACATTAGAGTTTGAATTTGTTTATTTAGCATTGAGAGCATGGTTAGGATGCATTTTTTGAAGGTGTTATGATGGTATTAACATGGAATGATGATTTGTGTGTACGAAGAGTGATGAGGGTTTTAGAATTGCTTTAGGCAGTAATAATGGAGAACTGGTTTTGGCCCTGAAATCGGGAGAGCGTCGCGACACCAATGGGCTAGTGTCGCGATGCATTACAAGAAGATGCTCCCTGTCTCGGGTCGGTCGTGTGGAAGACTCGGGTCAGTTGTGTGGAAGACTCAGGTCGGTCGTATGGAATACTCGAGTCGATTGTGTGAAAGAGTTGGGTCACTCATATGGAAAACTCGGGTCAGTCATGTGGAAGACTCGGGTCGGTCATATGGAAGCCTCAGGTCGGTCATGTGGAAGTCACGGAGCTCAGCATCTAGCGTCACGATGCGAAATAGGAAATAC
>SKCR01023864.1:0-61060 GCA_019454045.1 Zanthoxylum bungeanum | reverse complement strand
CAATATATTCCATAACCTTTTTCTCTAAATCAACTAAGCCTTGGCTTTGGCTCAACAAGCTTAATGATTCTAGTTAAGCGTGACCCATTGACAATGGAAAGCTTCGTAATCGAGGCCGATGAACAAGAAGTGACCTTGACTTTGGCCAACAAATCACAAATTGCCCAAGGCATACGATATGGAACAAAGCCTTCGTGATTCAAACACATCCGCGATGGACAAAGGCCTTGACTTTGGCCAACAAACCAATGCCAATATTGGATCTTGAGAGAGAATCACTCAATGGAAGGAAAACGCTTAATATTTGTTGAAGGTTTTTCGCATAAATTGGCAACCAATTTATTATCTTTTATTAGGTCTCATCATACACCCTTAAGCATGCATTCTAAAAGCATAATAAGGCGCGATAAATAAATTAATAATGATATGCGGATGGATATCTCACAAATTGTTCTAGAACAAATCACTTCATTTCCTCTCCCCGGCTAGCACTATTCTAACTTCTACCCAATTACATAATACTTCTAAAGAAACCTCATTAACATTGAGGGGAATAGGTGAGAAGAGAATTACAAAGAGTCAAGAGATAACGGCCGGATACACAGGTCCAATTTAATAAATTCTAAATTTATTACATCAATTTCCAAAATTGCCCTCACCCATCTAATATCCATCCGATATACATTATTCATACAATACATCCATGTATTTACCCAAAGCATGTTATCAATCAATCTAATCCAATTAATTAATCTTTGATTAATGACCATCCAATGTTCAAACAATGATTTGATTTGCGTGAGTCCGACTCGTTTAAGAATAAATACTCAAAGTAAGTATTCTTGAATTATATCGAACTACAATTTTAAATCCAATTTAAATTGTATTCAATACTAATTCATATTTAATTCTAAATTAAATAATTACACTTTCAATAGTGCCTTTTTAGACTTGGATTCCAAATCCAATCTTAACAGGTCTCAAAGGCCCAATTAGTATCCAATACTATTCAATTAAAGTCCAATGGGAATTCAATTAATTCTTAAGGCATGGGCTTTGGCATTATGGGTCAAACCCAAGATGCCAATGCCCAATTAGGAATCACCCTATGCCAAAAATCAATTTAGGCCCATTAGCCCAATTAAAATTTTAAAGGCCCATTTATCATATTGAACTTTATGGAATGGTTTTAGGCCCAATTTGGATCCAATCCAATTGTCCTAAACCAACTTGGCCCAACCAAGCCCATAAGGCCGAAATATAAGATCAATAGCCCAATTCCAAATTAAAGACTAATTTATTAAATTACAATATTCCAAATATCATAATTTTTTTTAATTAAAGTGTATAGCCATAATTAATTATTCAAATTAACATTTCCAAAATACCAATTTACATACTTAATCATGCTTAATTATATTCAATACATGTCCAACATTATTGAAACAAAATCAAGTCATTTACATGCTCTTTAACTCACGGCAATGATGGGATTTTTATATCAATTTTGATTTCAATCCAATTAAATCACAAATCAATATATCCAAGTATTTTAAACACATCCAATGGCCTAAAATCAAAATCACCATGAGCTACAAAGGGTCTCTATATTCGGCCAAGCCCTCAAATTTGGGGAAAAATAATCCAATCAATTTTTCATAAAATTAATCATGCAGAACTCTTAGTTATCATTATCTAAGCATAATTAAACACTCAATTTGATTAAATCATGCTCCAAGCAAAAATACCAAATTCAAGTATATAAACCCTAATTCAATTTCATGCTTAAATTGGGCTCTGATTGTTGGGTTCTCTAAGAACAATAACCAAGATCATTAAGCATAAAACGTGTGAATACGCAAAGTAAAGTAGCGGAAAATACTCACTTTGATCGGCTAAGTGGATGTAGGAGATAACAAAATTTTGCCTCCATGGATGTTGCTCCAAGCTTCTCCTTTGATGTATGTTGAGCTTCCAAGCTTGATTCTTGAATTCCAAACTCATGGGAAAGGTTTCCCTATCACCTTGGTATGATCTCTTTGAGTGCTAGCTCTTGAAAAATTTGCAACAAATCTTCCAATTTCTTCTTGAAAGTTTCGGCCAAGAGAGAGGGTTGGAGAGGGATAGTTCTTTTTTTTTTTCAATTTTTGTGTGTGTTATAATTTTCCAAAAATCAACAAACCGTGTTGAGAGCAAAATTGCATTTAATGCTCTCAACCACCTCCATCACCAAAAGGTGACTTGACACACATCACAAAAAGTTGATGTGACTTCCATCACAAAAAGTGACTAATGCTGTGACTTGATGTGGGCCCCACTTGATTCAAAATCGGAGTGGGCCCGCAAACACATCCCGGGCTCGGGTTCGTTAATTCCAAACTAACAAATTTTTCCGTTCCGACTTAATTAAATAATAATGCATAGCAAAATTACTATTAAAGTTGCTCGCGAATTAATTCTAAATTAATTCGTTCGCCCGAATTAAAATCCAATTTTAATTCCGTTACGAAATCTGATTTCATTTAAAATATCGAATATATTATTTTATCGATTAATTCTGAATTAATCATTCTCTCTCTTCTAATAGGATTTTATCCCAGATAAATTCTCACCGTAATTATCCTAGATTAATTTTCTCTATCTTCTAATTAATCCCAGATTAATTATATTCGAGTCATACGTCATCGGTGAATCTTCGGGAAGCGACCCATGAGATCCCTGGATATGTTGGCAGTAAATTCGGTCGTCGGATTATCCGAACACGTGCGTACCCAGTACCACGTTCTAACTGATTTACAAGACATGGTTGGCTTCTAGCAAAGCATTGTGCCTACCAAATTCTCCAGAAATATTCATTTAAGGAATATATAATCTATGTTAGGCGTAGCATACGTAGTACTACGTATTGCGATCCAGTATCGAATGTCACATGTTAGGCCTGGGGCTGGAATTGTGTTTGTCCAGTACGAAGCATATATCGGATCTCTAGTAACTAGTCTCTATAATCAGATAATCATGACCTAGTCATATTATCCCAATGACTGCAGTACTTAAGAGTACTAGTTTCGTATCCTACGTGATCATCATATCTATATGACTGAAGTGATACTTCCATCTTGACATCACACCCAATACACTATGATTCTCAATATACCCAGAAGAGGCATACACAGAATCTGTTAAAGCCCCGGACGACGAAAACCAAAGTATATTGATTGTCGCAAGTATTAGCGATGCAAGTCTCAGATTAAGACCAAATACACCTACCCTGATTCGGATTCCCATAGACACATAGTCATACTACCAATGGGATTCTGAGGGGCCAATCCAGAGTGAAGTTGTTCCTATTGTTGGACAATTATGACCAATAGCATCACTATTTGTACAGAACATGGTGTTGTTGTACAAATAACTATGTGATAAAGGAAATTAACTATCATTTGTAATTGGATTACCAAGATACATAAATGATAAAAGTCCATAAGATTAGTTCCGGATTGAGATGATATGAGACAATATCAATCCATGAAGGTTTAATCATTAAATATCCCTAGTCGTAGTATTATCAAGACTGGACATCGATAATGTGGAATAGACTAGTATTGCACTTGTCCGCATTGTGGGAGCATAATGGCATAGTTCTCATATATTTAAGTATTGGATACTTATGCAAGTGTAATAGGAGGTTGTGTTTAACGATGGTACAGGAACAGCTTCGCTCTGGATAGACCCCTCGGAATTCCATTGGTAGTATGACTATGTGTCTATGGAAGTCCGAATTATGGTAGGTGTATTTGGTCTTAACCTGAGACTTGCATCGCTAATACTTGCGACAATCAATATACTTTGGTTTTGGTCGTCAAGGGCTTTAACCGATTCTGTGTATGCCTCTTCTGGGTATATTGAGAATCGTAGTGTATTTGGTGTGATGTCAAGATGGAAGTATCACTCCAGTCATATAGAGATGATGATCACGCAGGTTACGAAACTAGTACTCTTTAGTACTGCAGTCATCGGGATAATATGACTAGGTCATGATTACCCGATTATAGAGACTAGTTACCCAGATCCGATATATGATTCGTACGGGGCAGACACAATTCCAGCCCCAGGCCGTGCATGTGACATTTGATACTGGATCGCAATACGTAATACTATGTATACTACGCCTGATATAGATTACATATTCCTTTAAGAATATTTCTGGAGAATTGGGTAGGCACGATGCTTTGCTAGAATCCAATCATGTCTTGTAAATCGTTAAAAACGCAGTACTAGGTACGTACGTGTTCGGATAGTCCGATGGTCGGATTTACTGCCAACATATCCAGGGATCTCATGGGTCGCTTCCTGAAGATTCACCGATGACGTATGACTCGCACATTATTAATCTGGGATTAATTAGTAGAGAGAGAAAATTAATCTAGGATTAATTACGGAGATATTTTATCTGGGATAAAATATTATTTAAATAGAGAGAACGATTAATTTGGAATTAATCGACAAAATAATATATTCGATATATTATACGAAATTAGATTTCGACGCGGAATTAAAATTAGATTTTAATTCGGGCAAACGAGTGAATTTAGAATTATTCACTAGCGACGTGAATAATAATTTTACTAGGCATAATTATTTAATTAAATTTGATTTAGTTACGTCGCAACGGAAAATTCGTTAATTCGAAATTAGCGAACCCGAGCCCGTAAGTGTTTGCGGGCCTACTCGTATTTCGAATCAAGTGGGGCCCACAAGTCTCATCACGCGTCACATCATTAGTCATTCTTGTATTGTAAGTCACATCAACTTTGAGTGTTATGATGGATGTCACTTTTGAGTGATGTGAGTAGATGAAAGGCTTTAAATGCCTTGTACCTTTTTTGAATTTGTAATTTTTTTATTAGATTTTTGAAATCCAAATACACAAACACAACAACTTCATCCTCTCCTTCTCTCCCTCTCCAACTCACGGCACAAGGTGCCATTTTCTCTCAAATATCTTGGCTTGGGCGAGAACAACAAGAAGCTTTAGGGAAATTTTGTGGCAAAATTTCAAAGTGCTAGCACACTCAAATGAGTCTTACAAAGGTGATAGGGAAACCCATTAATGAGCATGGAATCTCAAAACAAAGCTTGGAGCTTAAAGACAACACAAGGAGAACAAATGGAGGGCTTGGCCGAGACATCCATGAAGAAAATTTTTTATGTTCTTCGCATCACAAAAGCCGATCAAAGTGAGTATTCCGCAACTTTACTTTGATGTATTCGCACATTTCATATGCTTAATTGATCTTGGGATGACTTAGAAAACTCCAACACACGTACCATCGGTAAACACAACCTCATATCACACTTGCATAAGTATCCAATACTTAAATAAATGAGAACTATGTCGTTATGCTCCCACAACGCGCACAAGTGCAATACTAGTCTACTCCGCATTATCGATGTCTAGTCTCGATAATACTACGACTAGGGATATTTAATGAATAAACCTTAATGGATTGATACTGTCTCATATCATCTCAATCCGGAAATAATCATAAGGACTTTTATCATTTATATATCCCGGTAATCTAATTACAAATGATAAAAGAGCAGTTTCCTTTGTCACATAGTTAATTTGTACAACAACACCATGTTCTGTACAAATAGTGATGCTATGGGTCATAATTGTCAAACAATCTCCCACTTGTCCTATAGCCAATCACTCAAGTGTCCTACACCTGAACTATGTACGGGTCGCTCAAACTTTTGCTGAGACACTACTTTTGTCAGCGGATTTGCAAGGTTATCATCTGATGTGATTTATTCGATCATCACATCGCCACGATGTATGATCCGACGAATCAGATGAAATAGTTGTAGTATATACTTGGATCATTGATGATACCATTAATTCTTTAGCCTGTGCTATCGCCTAGCTCAGCTGCTAACAGAACTACACCTAATCTAATTATGATTATATAGATCCAAATTGATTCTTTTGCTGCCTCAGCTGCATCAATATTCCACTTTTATTGTTTATTCGTCAACAGTGTCTTGCTTGGAAGATTTCCAGCTCACTGTTCCGTTATTCAAACTATATAGTACCCTTATTACGACTTATAATCATTTTTCTCGGTTAGGAAACTTGCAACGGTGAACCCAGTCACTACAATTTCTCATTCTCCATAGTTTAAGAAAGCATCCTTAGTTCATCTAAGATACTTAAGGATGTTCTTAACATCAATCCAGTGAGTATCACTTGGATTGGCTTGATTGTGACTCCATATGCTCAAAGCATATGGGACACCAGGTCACGTACATATTTTCAATGTACGAGTTCTCGGAGAGTGCCAACAACTTTTATATCTATCCCAGTAGATCCTTATTCCTAAAATAAAGGTTGCATTTCCCAAGTATTCTATGGAGAATTTTCATGAAAGCCAAGCTTTCATCGATTGTATTATGGGAATGTCATTTCCAAGAAATGATATGTCATCATTGTATAGGACAGTCATTGTCAGTGCTCTCCCACTAACCTTCTTATATACACAATAATCATTTTCATTTTGAATTAAATAATATACCGTTATGTTTACATCAAAAAGCAAGAACGTAATGCTTGCTTCAATCCATAAATGGATCGACTTAACTTGCAAACCTTGTTTTCTTGTTTTGGTACGACAAAACCGTCAAGATGTTGTAAACATCCTCCAAAAGGTTTCCGCTAAGGAAAACGATTTTGATGTTCAGCTGCCATATTTCATAAATGAAATACGCAGCATTAGCAAGCATTATCCAAATGGATTTAACCATGGAAACGGGTAAAAGTTTTTGTCGTAATCACCACTATGTTGATGATGATACATTTTCTGTACAAGCCTAGCTGTGTACATTTGTATGTTGCCATCCATGTATGTATTCCTTGAAGACTCATTTAGTACCAATAGGCATAATGCCTTCCGGTACAACAACCAGTGTCCAAACTTGGTTGGTATACATGGAATCCATTTCGGACTTCATCACACGTTGCCATGAAATGAGTCGATACCTTTATCACTTCCTCATACATAGTCGTTTTTTCTTTCTTAATAAGATTGACATCTTTATGAAGTGAGATCAGAAACCTAGACCTCTCAGGTTGCTTTCTGACTCTCTCTGACTTACGCGGTTATTGTGTATTCGAAGTTTGTGGTACAATTTCATCCCTGATGAACTGTTTGTGTTCCGTTAAAGAATCGGTGCTTGGAACAGTATCACTCCGATTTTCATCGAGTTTTACTTTCCTCCACTTGCCACTGCATATAGTTATTCCTCTTAAGAAAACCGCATTGAGAGCAACAATTATATTGTTCTCTTGTGAGTTGTATAAGTACTATACTTTGGTTTCCCTATGACAACCTATAAATATGCACTTATCCGATTTTGGGTTATAGTTTGGTATCATCCAAACATATGCCCAGTATTCCCAAATCTTCAGGAATGAGAAACCAAGTTTCTTTCCTGCTCATATCTAATATGAAGTTTAACAGATTTTTCATGGAACTTTATTCAAAATAAGTATTGCACTGTTTAATGTGTATCCCGTGAAGGAAATTGGTAGCTCAGAGCGACTCATCATTAACCTTATCATGTCCAACAAAATTCGGTTTCTCTGTTTGGACACACCACTCAATTAAGGAATTCCGAGAGGAGTCCACTGTGAAAGAATACCATACTATTTCAAGTAATCGAGAAACTTATATGTTTAAGTATTTTCCATCACGGTCCGACCGTAATGTTTTAATACTTTTACCGGTCTATTTTTATGCTTCTTATCGAAACTCATTGAATTTATCAAAAGTTTCCGATTTATGTTTCACAAGAAACACATAACCATAACGCGATGCCACATCCTTAAAGTTTACGAAGTATTCATATCCACATCTAGCCTAGCTAGATATGGGCCCACTTACGTCACTATGAACGAGGGCTAACAAATCGGTGGCACTTGCACTTTTACCAAGTAAAAGGTGTTTTAGGCACTTTGCCCAATAAACTAGATTCACAGACGTTATTTGAATTAGAATCAAATCTGTCCTAGTACCCACTCTTCGAAAGTGTGGATATACGAGTCTTGTTAATGTGTCCCAGACAATAATGCCACAAATAAGTCTCATCTGATTAATTCAGTTTGAGCTATTTTTTTGTCATGTTATATGTTTGAGATTCATTTATATTCAAAATATAAATACTGTTATCCACATCTATGTGTTTATCTCAATATCATTTTTATAAATAAAACACTTAGTGTTCTAGAATATAAAGGTATACCCGCAACGAGTTATACTAGATATAGAGATAATATTTCTAGTCAAACTAGGTGCATCATAATAGTTTCCTAATTTTAGTACATGCCCAAATGGTAGTTCCTAAACTTAGGTTTCTACGGTTAAAATAGCGACTCTCGTCCCGTTTCCGACTCGCATGTGGATCTTATCTGAAGTAAGTCACCTCCTAATCAGCAGATTCTGCACATCAGTACATATTTATGTACCATATCTAGTATCAAAAAATTGAATTTTGAAACTAATAGTGAACATGTTTATAACAAACATACATGAAGCCGGAGCCTTGCTCGTCTTCATTTCCTTCATGTGTGCCTTGTCCATATGGCAGTCACGCTTCAGTGACCCCGTTTGCCACATTTTAGGTAGACTTCTTGGGATATGTCATTTGTCTTCCTCGAAGATTGTGATGATTTTGCCTTTGCCCCATTTTAGAAGCTCTGGCTCCGCCTCCTAGAGCATAGCCATCAACTCTCCAAGAGTTTTCTCTTGGTTCATAATGAACCTGCCCCAGCTTTCGGGTAGAGACTATAAGATCAAATCTTTGGTAGTATCGGCCACGTAGGTGATGCCCAGCGAACCTAGCTGATCGATGTCAGCAATCATCTACGACACCTAGTGCTCGAGAGATGTACCCTTTGAATACGCGAGTGAAAGAGCTTCTTTTGTAATTCATACTTCTAAGATATAAGGATAGATCTATGAAGATCCTTCAATTTCAATATCATACTATAAGGATCTAATCCTTAGTTCTGACAAAGAAATTAAGGAATCATTGCGGCAAGCATAACGAATTAAGCATAAAAGTTTTCATCACCATGAGTCTTCCAAAACTCATGCTCTACTATTTGCTTAACTCTGGGCTAAGGCCCGAGATGTTTCTATATCAAATAGAATAACTTCTCAGTTCCCAGGACTTTCCTGAGGTTTTATTTCCAATCGGAAAATTGGAGCCGTTTAAAGACATTTATCACCCCGGATTATGTTTTAAATACTAATCTTTCAATTATCTTGATTCCAATAGTCCAACTATCTAATGAACGATTTCAGGTACAATCAAATATATTGATTACTATAGTCTAACTATATAATCAACTACTATTTGATTGGTTAAATTCAAATATATTGATTACTATAATCCAATTATATAATCAACTATAAATGAATTAGTTTGAATATAGTCCAACTGTTTAATTAAAACAACAATAAAATATTAGTCCAACTAATATATTTATATATTAATGACTAAAAATGAAATAAGCGCGTATTGGCAAGTATCTAAACGAAATAGCAAATTTAATACTTGCCTCCCACTATTTTTCGGCGAGTCTCTAACCCTCTGTGGAGTACTCGGGAAACCTAGTTTCCTAGTGGGCTAGGATCCCGTTAAATAACACACAATCTTGAATTTGGCCAACAAATTGTATGATACTTAACTAGGTAGATCTCTAAGATCAATTGGATCTCATCCAATTCCTTGATCCAGTAGGTGGACTTCCAAGTCCGAAACATATATCCAATATATGCTAATATATCCAATATATTCCCTAACCTTTTTCCTCTGAATCAACTAAGCCTTGGCTTTGGCACAACAAGCTTAATGATTCCAGTTAAGTGGGACCCATTGACTTTGGAAAGCTTCGTAATCGATGTCGATGGACAAGAAGTGATCTTGACTTTGGCCAACAAATCACAACTTGGACAAGACATGCGATATGGAACAAAGCCTTCATGATTCAAACACATCTGCGATGGACAAAGGTCTTGACTTTGGCCAACAAACCAGTGCCAATCTTGGATCTTGAGAGAGAATCATTCAATGGAAGGAAATCGCTTAATATTTGTTGATGGTTTTTCGCGTAATTGGCAACCAATTAATTATCTTTGATTAGGTCTCATCAAACACCCTTAAGCATGCATTCTAAAAGCATAATAAGACGCGGTAAATAAATTAATAATGATATGCGGATGGATATCTCACAAATTGTTCCTAGAAAAAATCACTCCATTTCCTCTCCTCGGCTAGCACTATTCTAACTTCTACCCAATTACATAACACTTCTAAAGAAACCTCATTTACATTGAGGGAAATAGGTGAGAAGAGAATTACAAAGAATCGAGAGATAAAGGCTGGACACGCAGGTCCAATTTAATAAATTCTAAATTTATTACAACAATTTCCAAAATTGCCCTCACCCATCTAATATCCATCTGATATTCATTATTCATACATCACATCCATGTATTCACATAAAACATGTTATCAATCAATCTAATCCAATTAATTAATCTTTAATTAATGACCATCCAATGTTCAAACAAAGATTTGATTTGCGCGAGTCCAACTCGTTTAAGAATAAGTACTCAAAGTACGAATTCTTGAATTATATCGAACTACAATTTTAAATCCAATTTATTTTTTATTCAATACTAATTCTTTATTTAATTCCAAATTAAATAATTACACTTTTAATGCGCCTTTATGACTTAGATTCTAAATCTAATCTTAATGGGTCTCAAAGCCCAATTATCATCCAATGTCAATTTAATTAAAGTCCAATGGGCTTTTAATTAATTTCTTAAGGCATGGACTTTGGCAACCAAAGCCCAATAAGGAATCACCATTTGCCACAAAATGAATTTTGGCCCATTTGGCCAAATTAAATTTTTAAAGGCCCAATAATCATATTTGGACATTATGGAAATGGTTTTAGGCCCAATTGGATCCAACCAATTATCCTAAACCAAACTTGGCCCTACCAAGTCCATTAAGCCCAAATACAACAACTTTAGCCCAATTCCAAATTAAGCCCAATTAATTAAATTCAAATATTCCAAATTTCACAATTTAATTAATTAAAGAGTATAGCCATAATTAATTATTTAAATTAATATTTCCAAAACACCAATTACACTAATTAATCATGCTTTTATTAATCAACTTATGTCCAACACAAATTGAAGCAAAATCAATCCCAGCATGCTCATTAAGCTCTCGGCAACATGGTAATTTTTTCATCAATTTTGATTTCAATCCAAATAAATCAAAAATCAATTAATCCATGTATTTTAAACTCATCCAATGGTCTAAAAAACAAAAATCACCAAGAGCTTAGGGTTCCTACACCATTCGGCCAAGCCTCCAAATTTGGGGAAAATTAATCCAATTAATTTTTCATCAAATTGATCATGCATAACTCTAAGTTAACATTATCTAAGCATACTCAAACAATCAATTTGATCAAATCATGCTCAAATAAAAAATACGCAAATTTTATATTAAGAACCCTAATTTATTTCATGTTTAATTTAGGCTCATGATACCATTATTGGGTTCTCTAAGAACAATAACCAAGATCATTAAGCATAAAACATTGAATACGCAAAGTAAAGTAGCGGAAAATACTCACTTTGATCGGCTAAGTGGATGTAAGAGATAACAAAATTTTGCCTCCATGGATGTTGCTCCAAGCTTCTCCTTTGATGTATGTTGAGCTTCCAAGCTTGATTCTTGAATTCCAAACTCATGGAAAAGGTTTCCCTATCACATTGTTATGATCTCTTTGAGTGCTAGCTCTTGAAAAATTTGCAACAAATCTTCAAATTTCTTCTTGAAAGTTTCGGCCAAGAGAGAGGGTTGGAAAGGGAGAGTTCTTTTTTTTTTTCAAATTTTGTGTGTGTTATAATATTCCAAAAATCAACAAAGTGTGTTGAGAGAAAAATTGCATTTAATGCTCTCAACCAACTCCATCACCAAAAGGTTACTTGACACACATCACAAAAAGTTGATGTGACTTCCATCACAAAAAGTGACTAATGATGTGACTTGATGTGGGCCCCACTTGATTCAAAATCGGAGTGGGCTGACCGGCGTAAACACACACGTATAACGCAAGCGTACGTATCGTTCAAGTAGTATAAAAAGTATCGATCCCACGAGGACTTAATACCTAAGTTATTAAGTTTATGAGGTCAAATTATTACTAATATCTAACAGGTGTTTAATTGATTTGAAATGACGACGATTCTAAATTTAAAGACAAGTAAATAAAATTGTTCGAAAGTAGATTTTAAGAAAATTCAATATTAAAAACTATCTAGGGTTGTGATTTCTTTTAATATCATTTTAAAGATGAAGTGGTTATCTTAAAGTTGGGTAATATATTGATTTATTAACCCGGAACACTAAATTATGTGTAAGCCTCTGTCGATGGTCAGACACAAATACCCAGTTTAACCCAATTGAACCATATGTCTATGTCAACTAAATTATCTGGATTCATTAAGTTTAAGTTCCAATTATGGCTACCCCGTCCGACAGGTATATTCCTATCCTGTAAGGAAATCTATTAAAGGGTTATCTATCCTCAAGGAAGATCGTGGGCTATTGAGTCTAAGGCTGAAACCTAAAATCCCTATGTCTAGTTCATTTTAGATTTACCATATCAATTTTATTAGTGGCCAATTAATAAAAAGGCATTAAGATTAAGACTCAATAAATAAATCTTTATATTACCAATGCTATAATTTAACCCCTTATAAAACGGTGATATTAAAAGTCATCACAACCCCAGATAACTAATTTAGTTACAACACATAACTAGGGCTGGTGAAAACTTGAAAATAAAAGACTTGAAGTAAAAATGCGGTAAAGTAAATACTGAAAGGTAAATTACAATAAAATAAAATGCTAAGGTAAAAGGAATTACTTTTACTACTACTAATTTAGATATCTCCCATAAAATAATATATAAACTTGTGATAATATTTTACCAACCGACCAATCTGGCGGTATCCTGATTAAGTCAAATTAAGTCCAACCAGCCATATAGGTGGTAATATTTGTCCATAATCCAGCCATAAAGGCGGTACCAAAATAAATTTACCAACCGACCAATCTGGCGGTATCCTTGATTAATCAGGTTCAAACCAACAGAAAATAAATTTACCAACCGACCAATATAGCGGTTTCCTTGATTAGTCAGGTTTAAACCAGATTAAATTGAATTGCCAACCGACCAATATAGCGGTCGGTATCCTTTATTAATCAGTATTTTAAATAGTAAATATATTATTTTTAAGGGAGATTAATCTAAATAGTAACAGTAAAAGAATTACCTTTCACCCTAGCTGGGAAAGTTACCTCCTCATGTGAATAGTAAAAACTGTAAAAGTAAAGAAAGTAAATTACTATTATTACAAAACGTAATTAAAAATTAATTACAAAAGTAAAAAATTAAAAACTAAAAATTCTAGAGAGAGAAACTCTCTCATTATACGGAATAGAAGAGAGATAATTGTGTGTTGAATTCTGAAATCTCGAGCTCAATTTATAGGCGCGGATAGGTTTCTGGCGTCGCGACGCTGGAACAGTGAGGCGTGGCACGCTGAGGAGGCGACACGTGGAAAGGCGGATAACTGTTAACGCGACACGTGGCAAGGCGGCTAGGACTCAATTATTATGATGACGTCATGCTGATGTGGCACTGACGTGGCGCTGACGTGGCAAGGCGGCTGACTGTTCAATTGTCGGCACCATAGGATTGCGACACGTGTCACGCTGTGATTGGCTGATGCTGACGTGGCAAGTTGACTTGGTTGACCTTGTGACGTGGCTGATGATGTGGAGACACGTGGCAATGATGAGTGTCAGCAGCGTATGATGATGACACGTGGCACGGCGCATGTTAGCAGATTGGTTGTGATGGTGACACGTGGCACGGCGCACGTTAGCAAAGTCAAACTTCTCAAATTCTGATCCGTTGACCCGGTGTATATTAGCAGATTCGGCGCATGCTGGGCGTCGCGACGCTGAAGGTCTGGGCGTCGCGACGTTGGAAATTACCAAAATGCCCTTTTTTGCCAGTTTTCACTGTTTTGCCCCAAATCACCTCCAGAATGTCCTGAAACTTTATTTATCTACAAAATAACACAAAACACATCAAAATATTCACAAAACTCAAGTAACTATACAAAATATTAGGTTAAATGAGTGGGAAATAGTGATAGATTTACCCCTCATCACACCCCCAAACCTAACATTTTGCTAGTCCTCGAGAAAAACATAAAAAAAAATAACATAATAAAATTTAACTAAGCCACTTTCGTAGGGATCATGGTTGCATTTAGCGTATGCAACAAGCCTTTAAACCCCTAGGTGTCCCTAGTGGACGAGTTGTAGTCTCGTGAGGGTTTACAGCAATGATACCCACAAACATTTTTACAAAAGTAAAAATTTAGTTAAAACTAATGCACACAAAAGCAAAAAGACAAGAGAAAAGAGAATAAAGATGTTAGAGACTAATCAGTGAAACTTCTACTCCAAGTTACTAGTTGTTTTGTTTCTTTCTAAATTACCGAATAAGTATATTCTCCGATTATATTTACCATTCTTCATATACACAGCCAACATAATATTAAACAACTCATTTTTGCCCACAACAGTCATAAGTGCATTTGATAAGAGAGTAATATTTTTGTCCTAAATCTTTATCATAATTCACACCTTTTTGGCAGCAATGGAATAATTTTTCTCATTTTTCTGATTTTTTCTTTGATTTTTTCTGAATTTTGACTTTTTATTTATATACAATACCTTCAGTCTATGTAGCGAGCTTTGAGTAGGTGGCTCCCAAACCAGTTGGCTTTAGGGCACCAGGTATTAAGACACACTACGAACTTAATTACTCAGACTTTAGATATATATATATTTTTTATAGCATCTTCGATCCATGTAGCGAGCTTTGGGCCAGTGACTCCCAAACCAGTTGGTTTTAGGGCACTAGGTGTTAAAACACCCTTACAGACTTAATAACCCGGATCTTAGATACTTTATTTTTGTATATCAAAATTTTTTTTTTTTTACTCCACTGCTTTTTTGAGATGCTTCCTCCAATTGAACTAGAGCACTGAATATTACAAACTTTTCAATTACAGCTAATGTCCGTATGTTACTATGCATGTTGATAATACCTGCCAACTGAGCATAAGAAGATCCATTTTAGTCAGTGTTTTGGAGAATTCACAAATTAAATAATTTAAAAGGAAATAAACAAAAGTTAACTTGTTTCGAAATAGGTTTGAGATACGTCTCAGGAGTGGAAACTCCTTACTCAGCTACCTCTCTCACCAATTTCACCTTTTTAGTCAAAATAAAAACACAAAATATTTTTCTAATTTTTGAAATTTTTGAAATTTTTTTGTATTTTTCGAAAAATTTTGGACTAAAAATAAAAACAACATACAAACTAAAAACAAGATACTAATCAACTAATTTCCTCCCCCAAACCTAAATGAGACATTGTCCCCAATGTCTTAAAAAGTAGAAGAAGAGTTAGAAGGTCGTACATGGTTAGCTGAAAATCTACAGGAAATTAAGGTTAAGATCCAGATTAATTCTATGCCTCTTACCACGATCGTCCTCGGACCAATTTATCTTTGATATGATAGGGTCAACTTTTGGTTCATAGGCTATGAGTTGGTCAATTAGATCTGGAGCAGTTCTGGCAGTAAATAGGAGTTCTTTTAAAGGTTTTGACACGAACCCATTTCTTCGAGCATCATCAAGAAACACACAAAGAAAATCATAAAACCCATCAACATTGTACAGCCCAATTGGTTTCTGGTGTATGTCCAGGTTCGCCCAAGATAGTACAATAAAAATTTCCTCCAATGTGCCCAAGCCACCTGGCAAAGCAATAAAAGCATCAGCACGGTTAATCATTTCCACTAGTCATTCAGACATACCTGGCACGATCAGTTCCTCTCCGTTTGATGGTTCAATAAGATTTGCCTCTGCCAAGGGTTTTGGGATGATTCCCAAAACGTGACTGCCTCCTTCCTGTGCGGCCTTTGAAACAATCCCCATTAGTCCAATTTCTTCCTCCATAAATTAAGTGCATATTCCTTGCAGCTAAGACTCGACCCAATTCATGTGCTGCTTCTATGTATTGTGGTTTAGTACCACAGTACTACCGCAAAACACACAAATGTTTTCAACTCGTCTTCTTGAAGTGGCTTCCATTTTTTACTCTGGATGTCTTCAAAAGTGCAATGATGAGTTGAATTTATAATACCTGAAAAGGGTGAGTAAAAATAGCACTAGTACCTGCCAAATGACGATTAGTAGCAAATTAATCAAATAAATCGTGATAGTCAACAAGATCTGGATCCTGTCGGAGAAAATAAAAGAAAACAACAAAACAAATCACAATTATTAGGAAAAAACAAAGAGATATAATATTTACAAGAAAAGTAGCGGCATGGTCGACGTCTATGGGTCAGGGACAAGCTTCCCATCCAATTTTATTATAAATTGGCAAACAGGGTCTTTTTGAGTCAGATTCCCGAGACTTAACTGTTGTCTTTCTTTTTGAAATTGTGTATGTAATCTACGAAAGGCTATGTGAACATATCCACTGGGATGCGTCTCAAGAGTCGAAGATATATCATCTAAAGACTCCTTACTCAAGCCACCCCTAATGAATTTAATTTTGTCTTCGCGATTATCAGACACCATTCCTAAATAACGACAACAAGTATTGCAATTCCAACGTGCACATTTGTAACAAACACCTATTTGCTTAGCTCTTCGTTTCTTTGCATAGGTGCTTCTTCCAAAACCAGGCATATGTGAAATAAAAGAGTCAGAAGACTGACCTGCCAATCGGATCCGTGCTTCAATTACCCAACGAATGTCATTGGGAACACCATGGATCGTCAGTAGTCTCATTCGTTCCAAGCGAGCTTTGTAAACTTTCATTAGAGATTTTTGAGGGAGAGAAGGAATTACTTGTGAAGATTTGCTAGAGCTTCTTCCATCTTGAAATGACTTAATCTGCAAAAATTAAACACACCAAATTAAATCACACCAAATCACAATATATACAAAAATTGCATGGGTTGCCTCCCTGCGAGCGCTAAGTTTTAAGTCGTCAGCCAGACTTGGCTTCTCGAACGTTATGCTGGATCTGAAAGTGTGACACTTTCTTTTTGTCGCTCAAATGATTCTCCCTAGTAGTGCTTGACACGCTTGTTTTTAACCTTGAAAGTTTTGTTAGCGTCAGGATCATGTATCTCAACGGCTCTTTTTGGTAAAACTTTGGTGATCACAAATGGACCTGACCATCGTGATTTTGGCTTCCATAGGAAGAAGTTCACCCTTGATTTGTTTAGCAGTACCTTCTGCCCTGGTTCCAGTTGTATGCGCACTAACCTTTCATCATGTCTTTTCTTACCCTTTTCTTTGTACAATTTGGCATCCTCAAAAGGCTGATTGTGAAATTCCTCCAATTCGTTGAGCTGGTGGAACTTTTTCTCTTCTGTTGCTTGTAGAGCAAGAATTGGCTCTTTCAGTGCAAAAGATGCTTTATCTTTAGGCTCCTCAGGCAATTGACATGTTTTAAGTTTTTCAGTAGAACTTTGTCTTTCATCAGAGTTCTGAATGGTACTGTGTATCACATCGAGTTTGAAACATTCCTCCTTCTTTTCATCATCTGGGAAATTCATGGCCTTGAAAACATTGAATGTTACTTATTGGTCATGTACCCTCATGGTTAATTCTCCTTTTTGTACATCAATAATGGTTCGACCTGTAGCCAAGAACGGTCTCCCGAGGATGATTGGCACGTCTGCGTCTTCCTCCATATCAAGGACAATAAAATCTGCTGGGAAAATGAATTTGTCAACCTTGACCAGCACATCCCCAACTACGCCTCTTGGAAATATGAGTGTTCTATCAGCAAGTTGTAGTGAGACTGAAGTTGGCTCTGTTTCTCCAATCTGCAGTTTCCTGAAAATAGAAAAAGGCATCAAGTTAATACTTGCACCTAAATCACATAAGGCCTTACCAAAGTTATGTTCTCCTATGACGTAAGGAACAGTGAAACTGCCAGGATCTTTCAACTTCGGGGGAAGTTTCCTCTAAATGATGGCACTGCATTCTTCTGTTAATGTTACTGTCTCGTAATCTCCCAATCTCCGTTTTCGTGAAAGAATGTCTTTCATGAATTTTACATAGCTGGGCATTTGTTCCAGGGCTTCTGCAAATGGTATGTTGATGTGCAGTTTTTTGAAAATCTCCAAGAAACGAGCAAACTGTTTGTCCAGTTTGTTTTTCTGAAGACGCTGAGGAAAAGGTGTGATAGAGTGATCTGTTCTTTTTCTTTTTCTTTTGCTTCTTTTTCCTCCATCTGTAGGACTGCATCTTTTGGAATATCTTCAATTATTGACTTGATTCCAACATCTTTGTTGATCTCAGTACCGCTTTTTAACATGATGGCATGACATTGTTCCTTCCCCATGTTTCTTGGATTTGGCTCTGTGTTGCTAGGAAGGGTACCTGGCGGTCTGTAATTCTGAGCATTGGCTAGTTGTCCGATTTGATTCTCTAGTGCTTTGATAGAGGTTGAATGGCTTTGAATTAATGTTGCTTGGGATTGAAACATAGCATCATATCTTGCTGCTTGAGAGTCCTGTTTTGCTTCCATATTTTTCAAGTAGGTCAACACTTCTATTATTTCTAGTTCATTTGCCTGCTCCTGGCCTTTGTTCTGTTGTTGGAATTCAGGTGGTGGATAGTTCTGCTGTTGGCCTGAATTGTTGCTCCATGAAAAATTGGGATGATTCCTCCACCCTGGGTTGTAAGTGTTGGAATATGAATTGTTCTCATGCCTGTTGAAATTGTTGACAAAATTCACCGTTTCTTCATGTTGAACTGGTTCTGGTGCTCCTCCATATGGTGAACTTGTGGATCCAGAGGTAAGAGTTTCCAAAAATTTGCATATCTGATCTAGCTTGGTGTTGACTGTTGTATTTGCTCCACTTTCATAAATTCCTGCAATTCTTTGGATCATGCTCCTTTCTATTGGCCACATGGAATTGTTGTTGGCCATTTCTTCAATTAAGTCCCAGGCTTGATCTTCTCCTTTTGCCATCAAAGCTCCTCCAGCAGCAGCATCGATTGTGGTTCTCATTTTTCCAGAAAGTCCATTGTAGAAGGTCTGAACTTGTAGCCACTTTGCGATCTCATGATGAGGACATTTCCGGAGTCAATCTTTGAATCTTTCCCAAGCTTCGCAAATATTCTGTGTTGAGTTCTAATATAGGTCCCAAGATCATGAAATCAAGCATAAAAACGCATGAATACATCAAAGGAATAAGGCGAAAACATTACTCACATTGAACGGTTTGAGATGCGAAGAACAAGCTGCGTTTTTGCCTCCCTCCAAGCTCACGGCAACAGCTCTCCAATGCAGTGGGCTGCTCGGTTTTGACTGGTTTGGTCCCTCCAAAATCGGCCATTGAAGACCTCCATTGAAGCTCCAAGCTTCAAGCTCCAAAAATGGATTCCAAGCTCATAAATTCGTTTCCCTATCACCATAATATAACCCAAGGTGTGTGCTAGCACTTAGATCTTGCAACAAGATCCAAAAGTTCTCCATTTGCTCGGTCAAACCAGAAGAAAGGATGAAGAAAACGGTCATGGAGACCGTGAGAGAGAGATGAAGGTTTTTGGCTCCAAAAGCCTAAAACCGTAAAAATGAGAGAGAGAATGATTTACCAAATAAAAAATTGTCAAAGGGTTTATATAATTTCCAAAATATTAATAAACCATTTACCTTTTTTCTATTTAAAAAAAAAAAACAAAGCATTAATGCTTGTCAATCACCACAAATCAACTTATATCAATCACTCAAATGTCACATCACTCAAAGTGACATGTGATTTGACGTTTGATGTGACTTGCGATTTGACGCTTGATTTGACTTGCGTGCTGTACTCGCATTCGAAATGCGAATGCGCTCGCAAACAATCTCGGGCTCGGGTTCGCTAATTCCAAATTAACGAATTTTCCGTTGCGTCGAATTAAATGATTACGCCTAGCGAAATCACTATTCACGTCGCTACGAATTAATTCTAAATTAATTCGTTCGCCCGAATTAAAATCTATTTTAATTCCGCGTCGAAATCCAATTTCGTTTAATATATAATCATATATTAATTTATCGATTAATTCCAAATTAATCGTTCTCTCTCTTTAACGATACTTTATCCGAGATAAAATATCTCTATAATTAATCCCAGATAATTTTCTCTCTCTAGAAATTAATCTTCTCTCTTTACTAATTAATCCCAGATTAATCATAGTGCGAGTCATACATCATCTGTGAATCTTGGGAAGCGACCCATGAGATCTCCGGATATGTTGGCAGTAAATACGGTCGTCGGACTATCCGAACACGTAAGTACCTCGTACTACGTTTATACCGATTTACAAGACAAGGTTGGCTTAAGCGCCATGCCTACCCAATTCTCCAGAAATATTCTTACAGGAATATATAGATCTGTATCAAGCGTAGTATACCGTAGTATTGCGTATATCAGCCCAGTATCGGATAGTCACGTGCTAGGGCTGGGGCTGGATAAGTGTCTGCCCCGTCCGAAGCACATATCGGATGTCTGGTAACTAGTCTCTATAATCGGATATACATGACCTTGTCATAATATCCCGATGGCCGGCCAGCACTTAAGAGCACTAATACCGTATCCTGCGTGACATCATCTCCACTATGACTGGAGTGATACTTCCGTCTTGACATCACACCCAATACACTACGACTCTCTGATAACCCAGAAGTGGTGTACGCAGAACCGGTTAAAGCCCTGTACCACCAAGACCAATTCTACCGATTATCGCAAGTATTAGCGATGTAAGTCTCAGGTTAAGACTATACACACCTACCTTGATTTCGGCCTCCCATAGACCCATAGTCATAATACCAATGAGATTCCGAGGGGTCTATCCAGAGCGAAGCTGTTTCCCGTACCATCGGTGAAACACGACCTCTTTTCGCACTTGCATAAGTATCCGATACTTATATATATGAGAACTATGTCGTTGTGCCCTCACAACGCACACAAGTGCAATACTAGCCTATTCCGCATTATCGATGTCCAGTCTCGATAATACTCCGGCTAGGGATATTTAATGATTAAACCTTCGGGGACTGATACTGTCTCATATCATTCTCAGTCCAGGAACTAATCATAGGGACCTCTCTTCATTTATATATCTATGGTGATCTAATCACAAATGATGAGAGTGCAATTTCCTTGTCACATAGTTAATTTGGTACAACAACACAATGATCTGTGAAAATAGTGACGCTATGGGTCATTTTGTCCAACAATCTCCCACTTGGCACATAGCCAGTCACTCAAGTGTCCTACACCCGAACTTTGTACGGTTGGCTCAAACTGCTGAGAAATGTATTCGTCAGCGGATTTGCATGATTATCATCTTGATGCGATTTATTCGATCATCACATCGCCACGATATATGATCCGAATGAATTAGATGAGTATCTAAGTATGTATCTGGATCGTTGATGAGACCATTAATTCTTTAGCCTGTGCTGACGCCTAGCTCAGCTGCTAACAGAACTATATCTAATCTAATTAGATTTGTATCGACCCAAATGACTTCTATTGCTGCTTCAGCTGCCAGCAACAACCCCGCCTTTGTTGTTTATTCGGTAACAGTATCTTACTTGGAAGATTTCCAGCTCACTGTACCGTTATTCAAACTATATAGTACCGTTTGCGACTTTAGTCGTCTTTATCGGTTATAGGAAACTTGCTACAGTGACCCCAGTCACTTCAAGTTCTCCTTCTCCATAGACTAAGACAGCATCCTTAGTTTCTAAGATACTAACGGATGTTCTTAACATCAATCCAGTGACTATCACTCGGATTGGCCTGTTTGTGAATCCATATGCTCAAAGCGTATGATACACCAGGTCTCGTACTTTTTTCAATGTACGGTTTCTAGGAGAGTATTGCGAAAGCCAAGCTTTCGCCGATATTTATTTTATGGGAATATCATTTCCAAGAAATGACGTATTATCATTATTTTATAGGACATACACTAGAATTATTTTCGTTTTGAATTAAATCATACATCATTATGATTATATCAAAACGATAATTCAAAGAACCTAATGCTTGCTTCAATCCAATCATGGATCGAATAATCTACATTATCCAAATGGATTTACCGTGGCAACAGGTAAAAAGTTGAATCGTAATCAACACAATGTTGATAACGATACCTTTCCGTTAAAGCCTAGCTTTATACGTTGGTATGTTGTCATCCATGTATGTCTTCCTAGAAGACATATAGTATCAATAGGCACAATGCCTTGTGGTACATCAATTAGTATCCAAACTGGTTGATATACATGGAATCCATTTCGGATTACATGACACTTTGCCATAATTAGGGAGTTGATACTTGTATCACTTCCTCATACGTAGTCATTTAGTATTCCTCAATAAGATAAACATCTTTATGAGGTGCGATCAGAAACCCATACCCCAGGTTGTTTTCTGACTCTGTCCGACCTACGCGGTTCTTGTGTATTCGAAGATTAATGGTAATAGTCTCATCCTGGATGAACTATTCATGTTCCATTAAGATTCAGTGCCTTGAACAGTATTACTCCGATTTCCATCGAGTTATACTATCCTCCACTTACCACTGCATATCGCTATTCCTTCAGGAAAACCGTATGGTGAGTAACAATCTAATTGTTCTCTTGTGAGATGTATAAGTACAATACTTATGGTATCCCTAGGATAACCTACATTTGGCACTTATCCTATTTGGGTTTTAGTTTGGTATCATCCAAACATATGCCTAGCATACCCAAATTATCAGGAATGAGAAACCCGGTTTCTTTCCCGTTCATATCTAATATGATATCTGTCAAACAGATTATTATGGAACCTTATTCTAAATAAGTTTTGCACTGTTAAACATATCCTTGAAGGAAATGGTAGCTCAGAGCGACTCGTGATTAACCTTATCATGTCCAACAAAATTCGGTTTCCGTTCGGACACACCGTCAAACTGACGTATTCCGGGAGAGTCCTTATTTGAAAGAATACTATACTCTTTCATAAAAACTAGAAACTTATTGCTTAAGTATTTTCCATTACAGTCTTACCATGACGGTTTAATACTTTAGCCGATCTATTTGTCTATTTCGTGTCGAAACTCTAAAAGTTTCTGATTTGTGTTTCAAAAGAAACACATAACCATACGCGATGCCACATCCGTACAGGTCACGAAATATTCAAATCCATATCTAGCCTAGCTAGACATGGGCCCACTTGCTTCACTATGAAGTAGGGCTAACAGATCGGTGGCATTTACACTTTTACCAAGTAAATAATGTTTTAGGCACTTTGCCCAAATAGACTAGATTCGTAGACTTTATTTGAATGGAATCAAATCAGTCCTAGTACCCGCTCTTCAAAAGTGCGGATATACGATTCTTGTTTAGTAGTGTCCTGACAACTATGCCACAATTAAGTTTCTTAACTGATCAAATCAATTTGAGCTATTTATTTGTCATGTTATATAATTGAGATATCATTTATATTCAAAATATAAATCCTGTTATTCACATCTAATGTGTTTATCTCAATATCATCATTATATAATGAAACACTTTAGTGTTCTAGAATATAAAGGTACACCCGCAGCGGGTTATACGCGATATAGAGATAATGTTTCTAGTCAAACTAGCTACATTATAACAGTTTCTAAATTTAAGTACTAACCCGAAGGTAGTTCCTAAATTCAGATATCTATGGTTAAAACAGCGACTTTCGTCCCGTTTTCAATTCACAGATAAATCTCAATTGAAGTCAGTATCCTGTTCAAAATAGATTCTGAACATCAATATATATATTTTATGTACCACACTAAGTATCTAAAATCCAATTTTAATACTGCTGTGAACATAATTATGACAAACATAATGGATTAAGCACTTAAGTTATCATTACATGATCTTCCAAAGATTAATTTGCTCTACTATTAGGCATAATACGTTATTTTATCAAATAAAATAAGTTATTATTTTTCCAGGACCATCCTGAAATTTATTCCCAATTTGAAAAAATAAATCTTTAAATACATTTTCGCCCAAGATTATGTCTTAAACATTAATCTTTCATTTTATATCTTGATTCTAATAGTCCAACTATATAATCAACGATTTGTGGTACTATTTATTATAATGATTATAATAGTCCAACTATATAATCAAATATAATCTAAATTAATTAACCTCAATTACATTGATTACTATAGTCCAACTATAAAATCAACTGTAAACTGAAATTAATTAATTCAAATATATTGATTAATATATCCAATTATATATAATCAAATATAATACAGCCCAACTGTTTATAAAAACAACAATTTAAATATTAGTCCAACTAACATTTAATCTAACGACGAAATAATTTGAATGAGCGCGTATGGCGAGTAATTGAACGAGAGTATTGCAAATTCAATTCTTGCCTCCCACTATTTTTCGGCGAGCCTCTAACCCTCTGTCGAGTACTCGGGAAACCGTGTTTCCTAGTGGGCTAGGATCCCGTTAAATATCACACAATCTTGACTTTGGCCAACAAATTGTATGATAATTAACTAGGTAGATCTCGAAGATCAATTGGATCCCATCCAATTCCTAGATCCAGTAGGCGAATATCCAAATCCTAAACATATATCTTATATATGCCAATACATCCAATGTATTACCTAACCTTTTTCCTCTGAATCAACTAAGCCTTGGCTTTGGCACAACAAACCTAGTGATCCCAGTCAACTGTGACCCATTGACCATGGAAAGCTTCGTAATCAATGTCGATGGACAAGAAGTGGTCTTGACTTTGGCCAACAAACCACAACTTGGACAAGACACCGATATGGAACAAAACTCTCGTGATTCAAACACATCTTCGACGGACAAAGGGCTTGACTTTGGCCAACAACCCAATGACAATCTCGGATCTTGAGTAAGAATCACTCAATGGAAGGAAAAACACTTGATATTGAGCGAGGGTTTTTCGCGTGCAATTGGCTACCAATTTATTATCTTTATTAAGGTCTCATCATCATACACCCTTAAACATGCATTCTAAACACATAATAAAGCGCATATGAAATAAAATAATAATGATATGCGGATGGATACTTTACATTGATCCTAGATCAAATCTCTCATTTTCTCTCTCCAAAGCTAGCACATGTATTTAATTCTACCCGTTACACCACACTTCTAAAGAAACCTCATTACATACATTGAGGGGAATAGGTGAGAAGAGAATACAAACAGTATAGAGGTGATAAGGCTGGACACGCAGGTCCAATTAATAAATCAAATTTATTACAATTTCCAAAATTGTCCCACCCGACTAATATCCATCCGATATACATTATTCATGCATCGCAACCATGTATTCATACAAGCATGTTATCAATCAATCTAATCCAATTAATTAATCTGATAATTAGTGATCATCCAATGTTCAAACAACGATTTGATTTTTGCTCGAGTCAAACTCGTTTTGCGAATAATACTCAAAGTACGAATTCTTGAATTAAATTAAACTACATAATTAAATCCAATTTAATACGCATTTAATTCTAATTCACTATTTAATTCCAAATTAAATATTACACTTTTATTAACGAACCTTTACGACTTAAATTCCAAATTTAATCGCAACGGGTCTCAAAGCCCGATTAACATCTAATGTTTATTTAATTAAAGTCCAATGGGCTTTTAATTAATTTCTATAAGGCGTGGACTTTTGGTCAACTCGGGTCAAACCGAATAACCAAAATCCAATACGGGAGTTACCCCATAAGCCCATAAATCAATTTTGGCCCATTAGGCCCAATTAAATAATTAAGGTCCATTAAGTCATAATTGGACTTATGGATGGATGCGGTTTTAGGCCCAATTGGATCCAACCAAATTTGCCTAAACTCAACTTTGTACAACAAAGCCCAAAAGCCCAATCACAACCTTAAAGGCCCAATTTCTGAAAATAAGCCCAATTAATTAACTTATAAAATTCTAAATTCCATAATTAATTAACCTAAGTGTAATACACAATTAACCACCCAATTAATATTTCTAAAACATCAATTACATACTTAATCATGCACTTTAACATTAAATAGTGTCCAACACAATTTATTAAAATCAAACCCAATTTACATGCTTTTGTTCTCGGCAATTAGGGGTTTTTCCAATCCGATTCGGTTTCAATCCAATCGAATCCACAATCATCATTTCCCAAATCAATTCAATTCATCCAATGAATAAAATAAAAAAAACACAATGAATTTCAATTCAATTGAATTCGGCCAAGCCACTTTAATTTGGGAAGAATGTTCCAAATCAAAATTCAATCAAATTGAACTTCAAAACAACATTACCCAATTGTTTTAAGTCATCCAATGATCAAACAAACAAAATCACCAAGAAATTAGGGTTCTTTAAATTCGGCCAACATAAGCAATTTGGGGAAAATTGTTCCAAACACAATTTCAACAAAGTGATCCAATCAATCTTAAATTAAACATACTTTAAGCATTCTCATTCATCCAATTTCACAAAATATGCTCAAAATCAAGTTTACCCAAATTTGTCACTTTATGCCAACATAAAAAATTGGGGAAATTTGTTCCAAACATAATTTCTTCAAATTGATCCAATCAATCATTAATTCAACAACATTTAAGCATACTTAATCAATCAATTTAATCAAATCATGCTTCAATTGATTTTACCCAATTTGTCATGCCCAAAATTTAGGGGGAAAATTGAATCCAATCCAATTTCATGAAATTGATCATACACAACTTCAATTCAACCTCATTCAAGCATACTTCATCAAACAATTCAACCAATCATGCCTAAATCGAGTTTACCCAATTTTAACCCTAACTTTTTCATGCTTGATCAAAGCTCAAGATACCATTGTTTAGTTTCTAATATAGGTCCCAAGATCATGAAATCAAGCATAACAACGATGAAACATCAAAATACAAAAGGAATTAAGGCGGAAAACATTACTCACATTGACGGTTTGAGATGCGAAGAACAAGCTGCGTTTTGCCTCCCTCCAAGCTCACGGCAACAGCTCTACAAGGCAGTGGGCTTTGTGGTTGACCTGCTCTGGTTTTCCCTGCTTGGGTCCCCCAAAATCGGCCATTGAAGACTCCATTGAAGCTCCAAGCTTCAAGCTCCAAAAAGGATTCCAAGCTCATAATTCGTTTCCCTATCACATCATATATAACCCAAGGTGTGTGCTAGCACTTAGATCTTGCAACAAGATCCAAAAGCTTCTCCATTTGCTCGGTCAAACCAGAAGAAAGGATGAAGAAAAATGGTCATGGGACCGTGAGAGAGAGAGATGAGAGGAGATGGAGAGAGAGATGAAGGTTTTTGGCTCCAAAAGCCTAAAACCGTATAGAGAGAAAGAGTTAACAAAAGAGAGAGAGAATGAGTTCAATGAGTATACCAATAAACAATTGCAAAGGGTTTATATAATTTCCAAAATATATAAACCATTACCTTTTTCTATTGAAAAAAAAAAAAAAACAAAGCAAAATGCTTGTCAAACCACAAATCAACTTATATCAATCACTCAAATGTCACATCACTCAAAGTGACATGTGATTTGACGTTTGATGTGACTTGCGATTTGACGCTTGATTTGACTTGCGTGCCGTACTCGCATTCGAAATGTGAATGCGCGCTCGCAAACAATCTCGGGCTCGGGTTCGCTAATTCCAAATTAACGAATTTTCCGTTGCGTCGTAATTAAATGATTACGCCTAGCGAAATCACTATTCACGTCGCTAACGAATTAATTCTAAATTAATTCGTTCGCCCGAATTAAAATCTAATTTTAATTCCGCGTCGAAATCCAATTTCGTTTAATATATCAAATATATTAATTTATCGATAATTCTAAATTAATCGTTCTCTCCTTTTAACGATACTTTATCCGAGATAAAATATCTCTGTAATTAATCCCGATTAATTTTCTCTCTCTAGAAATTAATCTTCTCTCTTTACTAATTAATCCCAGATTAATCATTGTGCGAGTCATACATCTTCGGTGAATCTTGGGAAGCGACCCATGAGATCTCCGGATATGTTAGCAGTAAATACGGTCGTCGGACTATCCGAACACGTAAGTACCTCGTACTACGTTTATACCGATTTACAAGACAAGGTTGGCTTCTAGCAAAGCGCCATGCCTACCCAATTCTCCAGAAATATTCTTACAGGAATATATAGATCTGTATCAAGCGTAGTATACCGTAGTATTGCGTATATCAGCCCAGTATCGGATAGTCACGTGCTAGGGCTGGGGCTGGATAAGTGTCTGCCCCGTCCGAAGCACATGTCGGATGTCTGGTAACTAGTCTCTATAATCGGATATACATGACCTTGTCATAATATCCCGATGGCCGGCCAGCACTTAAGAGCACTAATACCGTATCCTGCGTGACATCATCTCCACTATGACTGGAGTGATACTTCCGTCTTGACATCACACCCAATACACTACGACTCTCTGATAACCAAGAAGTGGTGTACGCAGAACCGGTTAAAGCCCTGTACCACCAAGACCAAAGTCTACCGATTATCGCAAGTATTAGCGATGTAAGTCTCAGGTTAAGACTATACACCATACCTTGATTTCGGCCTCCCATAGACACATAGTCATAATACCAATGGGATTCCGAGGGGTTTATCCAGAGCGAAGCTTGTTCCCGTACCATCGGTGTGAAACACGACCTCCTATCGCACTTGCATAAGTATCCGATACTTATATATATGAGAACTATGCCGTTGTGCCCTCACAACGCACACAAGTGCAATACTAGCCTATTCCGCATTATCGATGTCCAGTCGATAATACTCGGCTAGGGATATTTAATGATTAACCTTCGGGGACTGATACTGTCTCATATCATTCTCAGTCCAGGAACTAATCATAGGGACCTCTCTTCATTTATACATCTATGGTGATCTAATCACAAATGATGAGAGTGCAATTTCCTTGTCACATAGTTAATTTGCTACAACAAACAAATGATCTGTGCAAATAGTGACGTTATGGGTCATTTTGTCCAACATTCTGAATCTTGTTGCATGAAGGATGTGATATCATTCCTTAACTTTGCAGTTCTGGCTGGTGGAAAGTATTTTGCAAGGAATTTGGTGGCTAGGTGTTCCAAGTGTGATGGATCCAGCTGGTAGTGAATGTAGCCAAGCTTTTGCTCTGTCTTTCAAGGAATATGGGAAAATTCTCAGCCTCATAGCTTCTTCAGCTCCTCGGTTGTAATTGAACGTGCCGCAAACTTCCAGGAAGTTGCTGATGTGGGCATTAGGATCTTCAGTTGCATTTCCCCCAAACTGAACTGTCTGCTGAATCATCTGAATGCAAGTTTTGATGTCACCCGCATTTGCTGGTAAAGGAGGAAACAATACAGGAATTGAGGCCATCTACCACCGGAATGGTTCTGTCTCGAATGGGGATTGGTGGTGCAACCTCCAAAAGTTCAGGTTCCATGTTGACTAAAGCTTCTTGGCCTTCTCGCCTTTCCCTTCTCAACTGTCTAATGGTTCTTTCAATTTCTGGGTCAAGCGGTAGGAGTTCAAAGCTTCTGGTTCGTCTCATGAAATTTCTGAGAACCGGAAACACAAGAAAACAATAACAATAAGTAAAAAGAAAATTAGATACAATTAAAAGTATCTAACCCCTAAACAAATAATAAAAGATAAATAAGTCCCCGGAAACGGCGCCAAAAACTTGACCGGCGTAAACACACACGTATAACGCAAGCGTACGTATCGTTCAAGTAGTATAAAAAGTAACGATCCCACGAGGACTTAATACCTAAGTTATTAATTTTATGAGGTCGAATTATTACTAGTATCTAGCAAGTTGTTTAATTGATTGAAATGACGACGATTAATCATTATTTTAAATAGTAAATATATTATTTTTAAGGGAGATTAATCTAAATAGTAACTGTAAAAGAATTACCTTTCACCCTAGCTGGGAAAGTTACCTCCTCATGTGAATAGTAAAAACTGTAAAAAGTAAAGAAAGTAAATTACTATTATTACCAAACGTAATTAAAAATTAATTACAAAAGTAAAAAATTAAAAACTAAAGATTCTAGAGAGAGAAACTCTCTCATTACACGGAATAGAAGAGAGAGAATTGTGTGTTGAATTTTGAAATCTCGAGCTCAATTTATAGGCGCGGATAGGTTTCTGGCGTCGCGACGCCAAAGGTTTCAGCGTCACTACGCTGGAACAGTGAGGCGTGGCACGCTGAGGAGGCGACACGTGACAAGGCGGCTGACTGTTAACGCGACACGTGGCAAGGCGACTAAGACTCAATTATTGTGATGACGTCATGCTGATGTGGCGCTGACGTGGCAAGGCGACTGACTGTTCAATTGTCGGCACCATAGGATTGCGACACATGGCGACACGTGTCATGCTGTGATTGGCTGATGCTGACGTGGCAAGTTGACTTGGTTGACCTTGTGACGTGGCTGATGACGTGGCGACACATGGCAATGATTAGTGTCGGCAGCGTATGATGATGACACGTGGCACAGCGCATGTTAGCAGATTGGTTGTGATGGTGACACGTGGCACGGCGCACGTTAGCAAATACGGCGCATGCTGGGCGTCGCGACGCTGGAAATTACCAAAATGCCCTTTTTCGCCAGTTTTCAGTGTTTAGCCCCAAATCACCTCCAGAATGTCCTGAAACTTTATTTATCTACAAAATAACACAAAACACATCAAAATATTCACAAAACTCAAGTAATTATACAAAATATTAGGTTAAATGAGTGGGAAATAGTGATAGATTTACCCCTCATCATGGGCCCGCAAACACATCTCAGGCTCGGGTTCGTTAATTCCAATTAACGAATTTTCCGTTGCGACATAATTAAATAATAATGCATAGCAAAATTACTATTATAGTCGATCGCGAATTAATTCTAAATTAATTCGTTCGCCGAATTAAAATCCAATTTTAATTCCGTTATGAAATCTGATTTCATTTAATATATCGAATATATTATTTTATCGATTAATTCCGAATTAATCATTCTCTCTCTTCTAATATAATTTTATCCCGATAAATTCTCGACGTAATTAATCCTAGATTAATTTTCTCTCTTCTAATTAATCCCAGATTAATTATATTCGAGTCATACGTCATCGGTGAATCTTCGGGAAGCGACCAATGAGATCCCTGGATATGTTGGCAGTAAATCTGGTCGTTGGATTATCTGAACACGTGCGTACCCAGTATCACGTTCTAACCGATTTACAAGACATGGTAGGCTTCTAGTAAAGCACCGTGCCTACCCAATTCTCCAGAAATATTCTTTTAAGGAATATATAATCTATGTCAGGCGTAGCATACGTAGTATTACGTATTGCGATCCAGTATCGAATGTCACATGCTAGGTGACCGGCGTAAACACACACGTATAACGCAAGCACACGTATCGTTCAAGTAGTATAAAAATATCGATCCCACGAGGACTTTGTTGGACAAAATGACCCATAGCGTCACTATTTGCACAGAACATTGTGTTGTTGTAGCAAAGTTAACTATGTAACAAGGAAATTGCACTCTCGTCATTGTGATTAGATCACCATAGATATATAAATGAAGAGAGGGGTCCCTATGATTAGTTCCTGGATTGAGATGATATGAGACAGTATCAATCCCGAAGGATTAATCATTAAATATCCCTAGCCGTAGTAGTATTATCGAGACTGGACATCGATAATGCGGAATAGGCTAGTATTGCACTTGTGCGCGTTGTGAGGGCACAACGGCATAGTTCTCATATATATAAGTATTGGATACTTATGCAAGTGCGATAGGAGGTCGTGTTTCACCGATGGTACGGGAAACAGCTTCGCTCTGGATAGACCCTTCGGAATCCCATTGGTATTATGACTAGGTGTCTATGGGAGGCCGAAATCAAGGTAGGTGTGTATAGTCTTAACCTGAGACTTACATCGCTAATACTTACGACAATCGGTAAACTTTGGTTTTGGTGTTGGGGGATCTTAACTGGTTCTGTGTTCACCACTTCTGGGTTATCAGAGAGTCGTAGTGTATTGGATGTGATGTCGAGACGGAAGTATCACTCCAGTCATAATGGAGATGATGTCACGCAGGATACGGTATTAGTGCTCTTTTAGTGATGCGCATCCAATCGGGATATTATGACCAGGTCATGAATATCCGATTATAGAGACTAGTTACCAGACATCCGATATGTGTTTCGGACGGGGCAGACACTTATCCAGCCCCAGCCCTAGCACGTGACCATCCGATACTGGGCCGATATGCACAATAAAATTGTATACTACGCTTGATACAGATCTAGATATTCTTTGATGAATATGTCCGGAGAACCTGGGAAGACTTGGTGCTTTGCTAGGAGTCGACCTTGTCTCGTAAATCGGTAGAACGATAGAACGTAGTACTTGGTACGTACGTGATTCGGATACTCCGACGACCGTATTTACTGCCAGATTATCCGGGGATCTCATGGGTCGCTTCCCGATAATCCACCGATGACGCACAACTCGCACTCTTGAATAATCTGGGATTATAATAGAAGAGAGAGAAAATTAATCTTGGATTAATAACGGAGATATTTTATCCGGGATAAAATATCGTCTAAAGAGAGAGAACGATTAATTTGGAATTAATCGATGAATTAATATATTCGATATATTAAACGAAATTAGATTTCGACGCGGAATTAAAATTAGATTTTAATTCGGGCAAACGAGTTAATTCAGAATTAATTCGTTAGCGACGTAAATAATAATTTCGCCAGGCGTAATTATTTATTTAAATTCGATTGAATTAACGTCGCGACGCAAGCTCGGTATTTCAGAAATATCGAACCCGAACGCGTGAGTGCACGTGGGCCCACTTTCATTGGGAAACGTGTGGGGCCCACATGACACATGTCAGATATGCATTAACTTTGACACATGTCATATTATGCTTATTTGACACTCTAATGCTTTGCATGGAGATTGTGTACAATGCACTCAATGGTATTGCATGGAAATGAAGTGTTTGACACTCTAAGCCTTTGCATGTGTTGTGTCATAATTATTATTTAATAAATTATGGCATAAATATAAATTGATTTTTGGTAAATCATTTTTTTAACTTAATACAACTTCTTCTCCCTCAAATTTCTCTCTTCTCTCACGCCCAAATGAAGAAGAAATTCTTCACTGGTTTGGAACCAGAAATGGCGTGAACAAAGGGAAGCCAAGAGTGGTTTCTCATGGTGAGAAATCAAGTGCTAGCACACTACGAGTCTTGCGAAGGTGGTAGGGAGGTTCCCCCATGAGACGGGATCCATCCGACGAAGATTGGAGCTCCGTTTCTTCACCCAATTTTTGTTTTGCAGGGCAGTGGACTGCATGCAGTGGGCGTGAAAGGCAGTGCGTTTTTGGGCTTGAATCGGCTCCAAATCAAACGTACCGATCAATGTGAGTATTCCGCTACCTCCGTTGATGTGTTCACACATAATTTCATGTCTTGTTTGATCTTGGGACCTTATAGAAAACCAACAATGGCATCATGAGCTAAAGTTGCAAGCATGAAATTTGTAGGGCTTAAAAATTTGGGTAAATGTTTGTTGAGCATGATTTGAATGAATTGAATGTTTGAGTATGCTTATAACATGTTTAAATTCATTTTGGTTGGACTAATTTGATGAAAAATGATTTGGAATTATTTTCCCCAAATATTTCATGTTGGCCGAATGTCAATTGATTTTGAATCATTGGAATTTTGTTGATTTTGATTCATTGGATGAGTTAAAATCATGTAGGATGATGTTAATTTAATGTCAATTGGATTGTACTTTGAATTGAACATAAACCCTAAATTCCATACCTTGGCCGAATGTGAAATGCCCTAAATGTCTTGGTATATTTTGATTTTATGAACATTGGATGTGTATGAAATCATTCGGGAAGTTAATACGTTGTCGATTGTGTATTAATCGGATTGAATTCAAATCGGACAAAATAACCTTCCTTGGCCGAGACTTAGCAAGCATGTTTATGGGTTTGATTTTTCATTATGTGTGTTTGACATGTGATAATGAATTAAGCATGATTAATTGGACTATTTGGTGCTTCGGAAATATCGATTTAGGTCATTAATCATCGTAATGCACTTTTGGTAATTAAATTGTGAAAATTGGATTTTTGGATTTAATTAATTGGGCCTAATTTTGGAAATTAGAATTTAAGTTGTAATTGGGCCTATTGGGCTTGATTTATCAAGTTTGGTTTAGGCCAAGTGGATTGGATCCAATTGGGCCCAAAACCTTAACCATAAAGCCCAAATGCGACTAATGAACCTTTAATGTTTAATTGGGCCTAATGGGCCGAAATTGATTTCTAAGGCATTTTGGGTGATTCCACTATTGGGCTTTGGTTGCCGAAGCCCATGCCTAAAGAAATTAATTGAAGCCCATTAGACTTGAATTAATTGACGTTGGACGTTAATCGGACTTTGAGTCCCGACGCGATTGAATTTGGAATTTAAATCGTAAAGGTTTATTAAATAAAGTGCAATATTTAATTTGGAATTGAATAATGAATTAGTATTAAATACATGTTAAATTTGATTTAATGATGTAGTTTAATTTAATTCATGAATTCGTACTTTGAGTACTTATTCGCAAAAACGAGTTTGACTCGAACAAAATCAAATCGTTGTTTGAACATTGGATGATCACTTAATTATCAGATTAATTAATTTGATTAGATTGATTGATAGCATGCTTGTATGTGTGAATACATGGTTGTGTTGAATGAATAACGTATATCGGATGGATATTAGTCGGGTGGGCAATTTTGGAAATTGTTGTAATAAATTCGATTTATTAAATTGGACCTGCGTGTCCAGCCTTATCACCTTCTTTCTCTTTGTATTCTCTTCTCACCTATTCCCCTCTATGTATATGAGGTTTCTTTAAAGTGTAGTGTAACGGGTAGAAGTAGTACAAGTGCTAGCTTGAGTGAGAAAGAGAGAGATTTGATCTAGGATCAATGTGTAAAGTATCCATCCGCATCGTTATTATTTTATTTCATACTCGCTTTTATGTATTTAGAATGCATGTTAAGGGTGTGTATGATGATGAGACCTTAACAAAGATAATTAAAATTGGTAGCCATTTGCATGCGAAAATCCCTCAACATATATTAAGCAAATATCCTTCCATTGAATGATTCTTGTTCAAGATCCGAAGTTGGCATTGGTTGGTTTTTTGACCAAAGTCAAGACCTTTGTCAATCTAGGATTGTACTTGAATCATGAGAGTTTTGTTAGATATCGGTGTCTTGTCCAAATCGTGATTTTTATTGGCCAAAGTCAGATCACTTTTTGTCCAATGACATTGATTACGAAACTTTCCTCGTCAATGGGTCCCGCTTAACTGGAATCATTAGGTTTGTTTGGCCAAAGCCATGGCCTAGATGATTCAGAGGATAGGTTAGGAAAATATATTGGATATATTGACATATATATTGTAATATATTTCGGACTTGGATGTCCACCTAACCGGATCTAGGAATTGGATGAGATCCAATTGATCTGTGAGATCTACCTAGTTAAATAGCATACAGCCTTTTATTGGCCAAAGTCAGGGTTGTGTGTATTTAATGGGATCCTAGCCCACTAGGAAACACGGTTTCCCGAGTACTCCACAGAGGGTTAGAGGCTCGACGAAAAATAGTGGGAGGCAAGTATTGAATTTGCAACATTCGTTCAATTACTCGCTAAAAACCGCTCATTTATATTTTACTCGTCGTATTAATCAAAAGTATTAGTTGGACTAATTTTTATGTTGTTTTTAAATATATATAGTTGGACTATATACAAACTTATTCAATATATAGTTGATTTATAATTGGATTATAGTAATCAATATAATTGAATTAAAATGATAGTTGATTTTATAAATGGATTATAGTAATCAATATTAAAATTATAGTTGATTAAATAATTGGATTATTGTAATCATTATAATAAATAGTACCTTATTAAAATTGATTAAATAGTTGGACTATTGAAATCAAGATAGAATTGAAAGGTTGAATATTTAAAATATATAATCCTGGATTAAATGTTTTAAATGATTTAATTTTCAATTGGGAATTAATAATAGGTTAATTTATTTGATTATAAAATAACTTATTATGACTAAGCCCATTATTAAGCAAATAGTAGAGCATAAAGTCTTTGGAAGATTTATGTGATGATGACTTTAGTGCTTAATTAATATACTTATAATAAATCTATCTTTAGATTTAAAAGTATTAAAATTGCAATTAATAATTCTTGAAGAATGATTTGACTATTCTAGTGGAGAAAAGTCAAAGTTTGCAATTGGGCATGTAGCACAAGGTGCACATCATTTCGATATTCTAAAACCCAAGTGGTTTGTGAAATATTGAAAAGGATAATTGACATATCCCAAAGTGACTACCATTTGGATATGGAAGACACGAAGGAATTAAAGAAAGGGCGAGGCTCTAACTTTAAAAATATTTGTCAAAGTTATGTTCACTACTAGTATTGAAATTGAATTTTAAATACTTAGTGTGGTACATAATACATATATGTATTGACGTTCAGAATCCGCTGTGAGCTGGATACTGGCTTCAAGCCGAGATTTCTTTGCGGATTGGAAACGGGACGAAAGTCGCTGTTTCGACCGTAAATACCTAAGTTTGTGAACTACCCTTTGGGTATGTACTTAAATTAGGAAATGTTATAATGTAACTAGTTTATCTAGAGACATTATCTCTATATCAGTGTTTAATCCATTACGGATAAAACCTTTATATTCTAGAACACTAAAGTGTTTCAATATATAAAGATGATACTGAGATAAATACATTGGATGTAAATAACAGAATTTATATTTTGAATATAAATAAAATCTCAAACATATAAAATGACAAATAAATAGCTCATATTGATTTGATCAATGGAGACTTATTTGTGGCATTGTTGTCTAGGACACAATTAAAGAAGACTCGTATATCCACATCTTTTAAGAGTGGGTACTAGGACTGATTTGACTATTCAAATAAGGTCTACGAATCTAGTTTATTAGGTTAAATACCTAAAATACTATTTACTTGGTAATAGTAAAAGGGCCACCGATCTGTTAGCCCTATTCATGGTGAAGTAAGTGGGCCCATATCTAGCCAGGCTAGATGTGAACGTGAATATTTCGTGACCTTAACGGATGCAGCATCGCGTTGTGGTTATGTGTTTCTTTTGAAGAACACAGATCGGAAACTTTTGAAGTTTCGACACGAAGTAAATTAACAGATCGGCTATAGTATTATTCCGCCACGGCAAGACCGTAATGGAAAATACTTAAGCAGTAGGTTTCTAATGTACATGAAAGAGTACGGTATTCTTTCATATGAGGACTCCTCCCGAGACACGTCAGTTAGACGGTGTGTTCAAACCAAAAAACGAATTTTTGTTGGACATGATAAAGTTTATCACGAGTCGCTCTGAGCTACTATTTCCTTCAACAGGATATGTATTAACAGTGCAAAAACTTATTTGGAATAAGGTTCCATATAAATCTGTTTGACAGATATCATATAGGATATGAACAGGAAAGAAACGTGGTTTCTCATTCCTGATAATTTGGGTATGCCAGGCATAATTTGGATGATACCAAACTAAAAGACCCAAATTGGATAAGTGTCAATATAAGTTATCCTAAGGGAAACCTTAAGTATAGTACTTATATATCTCACATGAGAACAATGTAATTGTTGCTCACCATGCGGTTTTTCCTGAGAGGAATACCGATATGCAGTGGTCAGTGGGAGGATAGTGATACTCGATGAAAATCGGAGTAATACTGTTCAAGGCACGAAGTCCGTAATGGAACACAAATAGTTCATCTATGATGAATCTATACCATTAATCTTCAAATACACAAGAAACTCGTAGATCGGATAGAGTCAGAAAACAACCTAGGGTATGGGTTTCTGATCTAACCTCATAAAGATGTCAATCTTATGGAGGTGTACCATCCGACTACGTTATGAGGAAGTGATACGAGGTATCGACTCCCTATTATGGCAAAGTGCCATGAGTCCGAAATGGATTCCATGTATAGCAACTATGTTTGGATACTGGTTGTTGTACCACAAGGCGTAGTGCCTATGGTACATTAAACGTCTTCAAGGAAGACATACATGGAAGGCAACATACCAACGTGCAAAGCTAAGGTTTTGACGGAAAGGTATCGTTATCAACATTATGTTAATAACGGTTCAACCTTTTACCTGTTGCCATGGTAAATCCATTTTGAAGATGCTTGTTGATAACTATATATTTCATTTATGAAATATGTCAGTTACAAATCAAAATCGCTTTCCTGAAAAGGAAACCTTTTGGAGGATGTTTACAACATCCTGACGATTTTGTATAACCGACAAACAAGGTTGCGGGTTATTCGATCCATGTTTGGATTGATGCAAGCATATGGTTCTTGGAACTGTCGTTTTGAAATAATCATAATGGTTTATGATTTGACTCAAAACGAAATAATTCTTGTGTATATAAGGAGGTTAGTGGGAGAGCGCACTGACAGTGAAAATTCCCATAAAGCTATTGTTGAAAGCTTGGCTTTCAATAGAAATTCTCCGTAGAATTCTGGGAGAGAGTAACACCTTTATTAGAGGAATAAAGATCTACTGGGATAGATTTGGAGTTGTTAACACTCTCTGGGAAATTGTACATTTAAAATGTACTTGTATTGGTGTCTCATACGCTTCAAGCATATGGAGTCACAATCAGGTCAATCCAAGTGACAGTCACTGGATTGAAGTTAAGAACATCTGTTAGTATCTCAGAGAACTAAAGATGCTATCTTAAACTATGGAGAAAGAGAACTTGAAGTGACTGGGATCACTGATGCAAGTTTCCAAACAGTTAAATACTGCGGTACTATAAAGTTTGAATAACGGGACAGTGAGCTGGAAATCTTCCAAGCAAGATAACTGTTGCCGAATAAACAACAAATGCGGATTATTGCTGCAGCTGAGGCAGCAATAGAAGTCTTTTGGGTCGAAAGTAAATCTAATTAGATTAGATATAGTTCTGTTAGCAGCTGAGCTAGGCGTCAGCATAGGCTAAGGAATTAAAGGTCTCATCGACGATCCAGATATATACTTCTATATCATCTGATTCGTTCGGATCATACATCGTGGCGATGTGATGATCGTATAAATCGCGTCAAACGATAACAAACAAATCCGCTGACGAAAACCTTTCCTCAGCAATTTGAGCGAACCGTACATAGTTCAGGTGTAGGACACTTGAGTGACTCGCAATGTGCCAAGTGGGAGATTGTTGGACAAAATGACCCATAGCGTCACTATTTGCACAGATCATTGTGTTGTTGTAGCAAATTAACTATGTAACAAGGAAATTGCACTCTCGTCATTTGTGATTAGATCACCATAGATATATAAATGAAGAGAGGTCCCTATGATTAGTTCCTGGATTGAGATGATATGAGACAGTATCAGTCCACGAAGGATTAATCATTAAATATCCCTAGCCGTAGTATTATCGAGACTGGACATCGATAATGCGGAATAGGCTAGTATTGCACTTGTGCGCGTTGTGAGGGCACAACGGCATAGTTCTCATATATATAAGTATTGGATACTTATGCAAGTGCGATAGGAGGTCGTGTTTCACCGATGGTACGGGAAACAGCTTCGCTCTGGATAGACCCTTCGGAATCCCATTGGTATTATGACTAGGTGTCTATGGGAGGCCGAAATCAAGGTAGGTGTGTATAGTCTTAACCTGAGACTTACATCGCTAATACTTACGACAATCGGTAAACTTTGGTTTTGGTGGTTGGGGGATCTTAACTGGTTCTGTGTTCACCACTTCTGGGTTTATCAGAGAGTCGTAGTGTATTGGATGTGATGTCGAGACGGAAGTATCACTCCAGTCATAATGGAGATGATGTCACAGCAGGATACGGTATTAGTGCTCTTTTAGTGATGCGCATCCAATCGGGATATTATGACCAGGTCATGAATATCCGATTATAGAGACTAGTTACCAGACATCCGATATGTGTTTCGGACGGGGCAGACACTTATCCAGCCCCAGCCCTAGCACGTGACCATCCGATACTGGGCCGATATGCACAATACAATTGTATACTACGCTTGATACAGATCTAGATATTCTTTGATGAATATGTCCGGAGAACCTGGGAAGACTTGGTGCTTTGCTAGGAGTCGACCTTGTCTCGTAAATCGGTAGAACGTAGTACTTGGTACGTACGTGATTCGGATACTCCGACGACCGTATTTACTGCCAGATTATCCGGGGATCTCATGGGTCGCTTCCCGATAATCCACCGATGAGCACAACGCATCTTGACACTCTGAATAATCTGGGATTATAATAGAAGAGAGAAAATTAATCTAGGATTAATAACGGAGATATTTTATCCGGGATAAAATATCGTCTAAAGAGAGAGAACGATTAATTTGGAATTAATCGATGAATTAATATATTCGATATATTAAACGAAATTAGATTTCGACGCGGAATTAAAATTAGATTTTAATTCGGGCAAACGAGTTAATTCAGAATTAATTCGTTAGCGACGTAAATAATAATTTCGCCAGGCGTAATTATTTATTTAAATTCGATTGAATTAACGTCGCGACGCAAGCTCGGTATTTCGGAAATATCGAACCCGAACGCGTGAGTGCACGTGGGCCCACTTTCATTGGGAAACGTGTGGGGCCCACATGACACATGTCAAGATATGCATTAACTTTGACACATGTCATATTATGCTTATTTGACACTCTAATGCTTTGCATGGAGATTGTGTACAATGCACTCAATGGTATTGCATGGAAATGAAGTGTTTGACACTCTAAGCCTTTGCATGAATTTGTGTCATAAGTTTATTATTAATTTAATAAATTATGGCATAAATATAAATTGATTTTTGGTAAATCATTTTATTAACTTAATACAACTTCTTCTCCCTCAAATTTCTCTCTTCTCTCACGCCCAAATGAAGAAATTCTTCACTGGTTTGGAACCAGAAATGGCGTGAACAAAGGGAAGCCAAGAGTGGTTTCTCATGGTGAGAAATCAAGTGCTAGCACACTACGAGTCTTGCGAAGGTGGTAGGGAGGTTCCCCCATGAGACGGGATCCATCCGACGAAGATTGGAGCTCCGTTTCTTCACCCAATTTTCTGTTTTGCAGGGCAGTGGACTGCATGCAGTGGCGTGAAAGGCAGTGCGTTTTTGGGCTTGAATCGTCTCCAAATCAACTCTACCGATCAATGTGAGTATTCCGCTACCTCCGTTGATGTGTTCACACATAATTTCATGTCTTGTTTGACCTTGGGACCTTATAGAAAACCAAGACTTAATATCAAAATTATTAATTTTATGAGGTCAAATGATTACTAGTATCTAACAGGTTGATTGATTGATTTGAAAGTGACGAATCTAAATTTAAAGCAAGTAAAAAAATTGTCGAAAATAGGTTAGAAAATTCAATATTAAAAACTATCTAGGGTGTGATTTCTTCCAATATCATTTTAAAGATGAAGTGGTTATCTTAAAGTTCGGTAAATATTGATTTATTAACCGGAAAACTAAATTATGTGTGAACCTCTGACGATGGTCAGACACAAATACCCACTTAACCCAATTGAACCATATGTCTATGTAAACAAATTATCTGGATTCATTAAGTTTAAGTTCCAATTATGGCTACCCCCGCCCGACAGGTATATTCCTATCCTGTAAGGAAATCTATTAAAGGGTTATCTATCCTCAAGGAAGATCGTGGGCTATTGAGTCTAAGGCTGAAACCTAAAATCCCTATGTCTAGTTCATTTTAGATTTACCAGATCAATTTTATTAATGGCCAGTTAATGAAAAAAAGCATTAAGTTGAAGACTCAATAATAAATCTTATATTACCCAAACTATAATCTAACCCTTATAAAACGGTGATATTGGATTTCATCACAACCCCAAATAACTAATTTAGTTACAACACATAACTAGGGCTAGTAAAAACTTGAAAATAAAAGACATAAAAAAAAATACGGTAAAGTAAATACTGAAAGTAAATTACAATAAAATAAAATGCTAAGGTAAAAGGAATTACTTTTACTACTACTAATTTAGATATCTCTCATAAAATAATATATAAACTGTGATTCTTTTTCCAACCAGCCATATAGGCGGTAACCTGATTAAGTCAAATTAAGTCCAACCAGCCATAAAGGCGAAAAAAAAATTAAATTACCAACCAACCAATCATGCGGCGGTATCATTTTTAGTCAATATTTTAAATAGTGAATATATTATTTTTAAGGGAGATTAATAAATAGTAACAGTAAAAGAATTACATTTCACCTTAGCTGGGGGAGTTACCTCCACATGGTAAATAATAAAAACTGTAAAAAGTAAAAAGTAAAAATTAAATTATTATATTAACAAAACATAATTAAAATAATTACAAAACTAAAAAACAAAATTAAAAGAAAAAGTAGAGAGAGAAACTCACTCTTTAAATAGAATATAAAAGAGAGAGTGGTGCTGAATTCTGAAATCTCGAGCTCATTTATAGGCCTCAGTAGGCTTCCAGCGTCGCGACGCCAGGGCCCTCAGCGTCGCTACGCCAATTTTATCGACGTGGCAAGCTCTGGTTCATCTGTTTGAAGATTCTGGATAAGCTGATAAGGTGACACGTGGCGAGTGGTTGGGCTTCAATTATTGTGACACGTGGCGGCTTCTGATTGGTCGCTGAGATTCTTATCCGCCACGTGTCAGATAAGGATTAGATACTCAATGATTTATCTGATGTGGCGGCGGTGACGTGGCGATGACGTGGCGACACGTGGGAAAGAGACTGTCGGCACATTAGGATTGCGACACGTGGCACTCCTGATTGGCTGATGATGATGTGGCACGACACGTGGCAATGTTGACTTGTTGACTTGCTGACGTGGCTGATGATATGGAGACACGTAGAATGCCAAGTGGCACACATGGCGATGATGACTGTCGGCACCGTAGGATGCTGACACGTGGCACGGCACCTGTTAACAGATCGGCTTTGATGGTGACACGTGGCATGGCGCATTTTAGCAAAGTCAAACTTTTCTCAGATTCTGATTTATGGACCCGGCGCACGTTAGCACTGTTCGGCGCATTTTAGGCTTCGGGACGCGGATGGTCTTGGCATCGCGACGCTGATAATTTACTGAATGTCCTTTTGTCCAATTTTCATTGTTTTAGCCCAAATCACCTCCAGAATGTCCTGAAACTTTATTTATCTACAAAATAACACAAAACACATCAAAACGTTCACAAAACTCAAGAAACTATACAAAATATTAGGTTAAAATGAGTGGGAAATAGTGATATAAATACCACTCATCACACCCACAAACCTAACATTTTGCTAGTCCTCGAGCAAAACATAGAGTAGAATAACATAAATAAATTAACTAAGCCACTTTCGTAGGGATCACAGTTGCATTTAGCATATGCAACAAGCCTTTAAACCCCTAGGTGTCCCTAGTGGACGAGTTGTAGTCTCGAGAGGGTTTACAGCAATGATACCCACAAACATTTTACAAAAGTAAAAAGTAATAAAACTAATGCACACAAAAGCAAAAAGACAAGCGAAAAGAGAATAAGATGTTAGTGACTAATCAGGTGAAACTTCTACTCCAGTTACTAGTTGTTTTGTTTTATTCTAAATTACTGAATAAGTAAATTCTCTGATTATTTTTACCATTCTTCATATACACATCCAACAAGATATTAATCAACTCATTTTTGCCCACAACAGTCATAATGCAGTTGATAAGAGAGTAATATTTTTGTCCTAAAGTTCTATCAGATTTCACACCTTTTGGTAGCATGGAATAATTTTTCTGATTTTTGTGATTTTTTTTTGATTTTTTTATTATTTTTTTTATATACAATATCTTCCATCTATGTAACGAGTGTTGGGTCGTGGCTCCCAAACCAGTTGGCTTTAGGGCACCAGGTGTTAAGACACCCCTACGGACTTAATTACTCAGATTTCAGATATCTATATTTTTGCAGCATCTTTGATCCATGTACCGTTTTAAGGAGAATTCACAATTAAATAATTCAAAATGAAATACAAAAATTAACTTGTTTCAAAATAGGTTTGAGATACGTCTCAGGAGTGGAAACTCCTTACTCAGCTATCTCTTACCAATTTCACCCTTTTAGTCAAAATAAAAACACAAAAAACGCAAAATATTTTTGTAAATTTTGAAAAAATTTCAATTTTTTTGTATTTTCCGAAAAATTTTGGACTAAAAATAAAAACAGCACACAAACAAAAAACAAGGTACTGATCAACTAATTCCCTCCCCCAAACCTAAATGAGAGATTGTCCCCAATGTCTTAAAAAGTAGAAGAAGAGTTTAGAAAATAATACTTGGTTAGCTGAAATTCTACAGGAAATTAAAGGTTAAGATCCAGAATAATCCTACGCCTCTTACCACGATCGTCCTCAGACCAATTTATCTTTGAAAGGACAGGGTCAACTCGTGGTTCATAGGCTATGAGTTTGTCTATTAGATCCGGAGCAGTTCTGGCAGTAAAGAGGAGTTCTTTCAAAGGTTTTGACACGAACCCATTTCTCCGGGCATCATCAAGAAACACACAAAGAAAATCATAAAATCCATCAACGTTGTACAGCCCAATTGGTTTCTGGTGTATGTCAGGTTCGCTCAAGATAGCACAATAAAAATTTCCTCCAATGTACCCAAGCCACCTGGCAAAGCAATAAAAGCATCAGCACGGTTAATCATTTCTACCAGTCGTTCAGACATACCTGGCACGATCAGTTCCTCTCCATTTGATGATCCAATAAGATTTGCCTCTGCCAAGGGTTTTGGGATGATTCCCAAAACATGACTGTCTCCTTCCTGTACAGCCTTTGAAATGATCCCCATAAGTCCGAGATTGCCTCCGCCATATATTAAGTGCATATTCCTTGCAGCTAAGACTCGATCCAATTCTTGTGCTGCTTCTACGTATGTGGTTTAGTTCCAATACTACTACCGCAAAACACACAGATGTTTTCAACTCGTCCTCTTGAAGTGGCTTCCATTTTTTTTATATGTATTTCTTTCTCACTCTGGATGCCTTCAAAAGTGCAATGACGGGCTGAATTTATAGTACCTGAAAAGGGTGAGTAAAAATAGCACAAGTATCTTCCAGAGGACGATTAGTAGCGAAATAATATCGTGATAGTCAAAAAGGTCTGGATCCTGTAGGAGAAAATAAAAGAAAACAACAAAACAAATCACAATTATTAAGAAAAGACAAAGAGATATAATATTTACAAGAAAAGTAGCGGCTTGATTGACGTCTAAGCGTCAGGGACAAGCTTCCCATACAATTTTCTTATAAATTGGCAAACAGGGTCTTTTTGAGTCAGATTCCCGTGACTTAACAGTTGCCTTTCCTTTTGGAATCGTGTATATAATATGCGAATTTCATGATACACACATCCACTGGGATGCGGCTCAAGAGTTTTAGATATGTCATCCAAAGACTCCTTACTCAAGCCATCTTTAATGAAGTTAATCTTATCTTCGCGGTTATCGGACACCATTCCTAAAGAATGACAACGAGTATTACAAAATATGCGAGTACATTTATAACAAACAGACATTTTTTTAGCTCTTCTCTTTTTAGCATATGTGCTCTTTCCTATGCCAGACAGGTGTGAAATAAAAGAGTCAGAAAACTCACCTGCCAATCGACTCGTGCTTCAATTAACCAACGAATGTCTGTAGGAATACCTTTGATAATCAGTAGTCTCATCCGTTCTAAGCGAGCTTTGTAAACTTTCATCAGAGATTTTTGAGGGAGAGAAGGAAATTGCTTGTGAAGATTTACGAGAGCATCTTCCATCTTGAAATGACTAAACCTGCAAAAATTAAACACACAAAAATAGAACACACCAAATCACAATATATACACAAATTGCATGGGTTGCCTCCATGATAGCGCTAAGTTTAAAGTCGTCAGCCAGACTTTACTTCTCGAACGTTAAGCTGGATCTGAAAGTGTAACACTTTCTTTTTATCGCTCAAATGATTCTCCCCAGTAGTGCTTGACACGCTTGTTTTTAACCTTGAAAGTTTTGTTAGCGTCAGGATCATGTATCTCAACGGCTCTATTGGTAAAACCTTGGTGATCACAAATGGACCTGACCACCGTGATTTTGGCTTCCATGGGAAGAATTTCACCCTGATTCTTTTTAACAGTACCTTCTGCCCTGGTTCCAGTTGTATGCGCACTAACTTCTCATCATGTCTTTTATTGCCCTTTTCTTTGTACAATTTGGCATCATCAAAAGGCTGATTGTGAAATTCCTCCAATTCGTGAGCTGGTGGATCTTTTTCTCTTCTGTTGCTTGTAGTGCAAGAATTGGCTTCTTCAGTACAAAAGACGCTTTATCTTTAGGCTCCACAGGCAATTGACATGTTTTAAGTTTGTCAGTAGAACTTTACATTGCATTGGAGTTCTGAATGGTACTGTGTATCACATCGAGTCTAAAACATTCCTCCTTATTTTCATCATCTGGGAAATTCAAGGCCTTGAAAACATTGAATGTTACTTCTTGGTCATGTACCCTCATGGTTAGTTCTCTTTTTTGTACATCAATAATGGTTCGACCTGTAGCCAAGAATGGTCTCCCGAGGATGATTGGCACGTCTGCGTCTTCCTCCATATCAAGGACAATAAAAATCTACTGGAAAATGAATTTGTCAACCTTGACCAGCACATCCTCAACTACGCCTCTTGGAAATACGAGCGTTCTTACAGCAAGTTGTAGAGAGACTGAAGTTGGCATTGTTTCTCCAATCTGTAATTTCTGAAAAATAGAGAAAGGCATCAAGTTAACACTCGCACCTAAATCACACAAAGCCTTACCAAAGTTATGTTCTCCTATGACGCAAGGAACAGTGAAACTGCCAGGATCTTTCAACTTTAGGGGAAGTTTCCTCTGAATGATGGCACTACATTCTTCTGTTAATGCTACTGTCTCGTAATCTCCCAATCTCCGTTTTCGTGAAAGAATATCTTTCATGAATTTGGCATAGGTGGGCATTTGTTCCAATGCTTCTGCAAATGGAATGTTGATATGCAGCTTTTTGAAGATCTATAGGAACCGAGAAAATTGCTTGTCCAATTTGTTCTTCTGAAGACATTGAGGAAAATGTGTAGGTGGAGTGATCTGTTCTTTCCTCCATTGTTGCTTTGTTTCTTTTGGAACTTCCTCAACAGCTGTTTTGGCTACAACATCTTTGTTGATTTCAGTACCGCTTTTTAACATGATGGCATGACATTGCTCTTTCCCATGTTCCTTGGATTTGGCTCTGTGTTGCTAGGAAGGGTACCTGGCGGTCTGTAACTCTGAGCATTGGCTAGTTGTCCGATTTGATTCTCTAGTGCTTTGATAGAGGCTGAATGGCTTTGAAATATAGCATCATATCTTGCTGCTTGAGAGTCGTGTTTTGCTTCCATCTTTTTCAAGTAGGTCAACACTTTTGTTATTCCTGATTCATTTGCCTGCTCCTGGATTTTGTTCTGTTGTTGTAATTCAGGTGGTGGATAGTTCTGCTGTTGGCCTAAATTGTTGCTCCATGATAAATTAGGATGATTCCTCCATCCTTGGTTGTAGGTGTTGGAATATGGATTGTTCCCCTCTCTGTTGAAATTGATGACATAATTCACCGTTTCTTCAAGTTGGTTCGACTCTGGTGCTCCTCCATATGGTGAACTTGTGGATCCAGTGGTAAGAGTCTCCATGAATTTTCATATCTGATCTAGCTTGGCGTTGACTGCTGTATTGGCTCCACTTTCATAAATTCTGGCAATTCTTTGGATCATGCTCATTTCTGTTGGCCACAAGGAATTGTTGTTGGCCATTTCTTCAATTAAGTCCCAGGCTTGATCTTCTCATTTTGCCATCAAAGCTCCTCCAGCAGCAGCATCGATTGTGGTTCTCATTATTCCAGAAAGTCCATTGTAGAAGGTCTGAACTTGTAGCCACTTTGCGATCTCATGATGAGGACATTTCCGGAGTAAATCTTTGAATCTTTCCCAAGCTTCCCAAAGGGATTCTGAATCTTGTTGCATGAAGGATGTGATGTCATTCCTTAACTTTGCAGTTCTGGCTGGTGGAATTATTTTGCAAGGAATTTGGTGGCTAAAGTGTTCCAAGTTGTGATAGAACCTGCTGGTAGTGAATGTAGCCAAGCTTTAGCTCTGTCCTTCAAGGAGTATGGAAAAACTCGCAGTCTCACTACTTCTTCAGCTGCTCGGTTGTAATTGAAAGTACCGCAAACTTCCAGGAAGTTGCTGACTGCTGATCATCTGAATGCATGTTTTGATGTCACCCGCATTTGCTGGTAAGGGAGGAAGTACAATACAAGAAATGAGTCTGTCAACCACCGGAATGGTTCTGTCTTGAATGGGAATTGGTGGTGCAACGTTCAAAGGTTCAGGTTCCATGTTGACTAAAGCTTATTGGCCTTCTTGCCTTTCCCTTCTCAACTGTCTGATGGTTCTTTCAATTTCCGGGTCAAGCGGTTGGAGTTCAAAGCTTCTGGTTCATCTCATGTAGTTTCTGAGAACCTGAAACACAAGAAAACAATGACAATAAGTAAAAAGAAATTAGATACAAGTAACGTATCTAACCCCTAAACTAATAGTAAAAGATAAATAAGTCCCCGGCAACGGCGCCAAAAACTTGACCGGCGTAAACACACACGTATAACGCAAGCGCACGTATCGTTCAAGTAATATAAAAATATCGATCCCACGAGGACTTAATATCAAAACTATTATTTTATGAGGTCAAATGAACTAGTATCTAACAGGTTGATTGATTGATTTGAAATGGTGACGATTCTAAATTTAAAAGCAAGTAAATAAAATTGTCGAAAATAGGTTTTAAGAAAATTCAATATTAAAAACTATCATGGGTTGTGATTTCTTCAATATCATTTTAAAGATGAAGTGGTTATCTTAAGTTGGGTAATATATTGATTATTACCTGGAACACTAAATTATGTGTGAGCCCTGTCGATGGTCAGACACAAATACCCAGTTTAACCCAATTGAACCATATGTCTATGTCAACCAAATTATCTGGATTCATTAAGTTTAAGTTCCAATTATTGCTACCCCCGCCCGACAGGTATATTCCTATCCTGTAAGGAAATCTATTAAAGGGTTATCTATCCTCAGGAATGATCGTGGGCTATTGAGTCTAAGGCTGAAAACTAAAATCCCTATGTCTAGTTCATTTAGATTTACCAGATCAATTTTATTAATGGCTAGTTAATGAAAAAAAGCATTAAGTTTAAGACTCAATAAATAAATATTTATATTACCCAAGCTATAATCTAACCCTTATAAAACGGTGATATTGGATTTCATCACAACCCCAGATAACTAATTAGTTACAACACATAACCAGGGCTAGTAAAAACTTGAAAATAAAAGACATAAAAAATACGGTAAATAAATACTGAAAGTAAATACAATAAATAAAATGTTAAGGTAAAAGAATTACTTTTACTACTACTAATTTAGATTTCTCCCATAAAATAATATATAAACTTGTGATTCTTTTTCCACCAGCCATATAGGCGGAAACCTGATTAAGTCAAATTAAGTCCAACAGCTATAAAGGCGGAACCAAAATATTAATTACCAACCGACCAATCTGGCGGTATCTTTTAAGTCAATATTTTAAATAGTGAATATATTATTTTTAAGGTGTTAGACATTATGTCCCATAGCGTCACTGTTTGTAAATGATATTGTATTATTGTACAAAATTAACTATGTGATAATGAAATTGCCTTTTGCCGTTTTGTAATATTGTTTACTTTGATATATAAATGGCGAAAGTCCATATGATTAATACCGGATTGAGATGATATGAGACAGTATCAATCCATAAAGGTTTAATCATTAAATATCCCTAGTCGGAGTATTATCGAGATCGGACATCGATAATGCGGAATAGACTAGTATTGCGCTTGTGCACGTTGTGAGGGCACAACGGCATAGTTCTCATATATTTAAGTATTGGATACTTATGCAAGTGCGATAGGAGGTTGTGTTTTACCGATGGTACGGAAAACAACTTCGCTCTGGATAGACCCCGCGGAATCCCATTGGTAGTATGTCTGCGTGTCTATGGGAGGCCGCATCAGGGTAGGTGTATATGGTCTTAACCTGAGACTTACATCGCTAGTACTTGCGACAATCGGTAAACTTTGGTTTTGGTGGTTGGGGACCTTAACCGGTTCTGTGTACACCTCTTCTGGGTTTATCGAGAATCGTAGTGTACTGGATGTGATGTCGAGATGGAAGTATCACTTCAGACATATGGAGGTGATGATCACGCAGGACACAGAACTAGTACTCTATAAAAGGTTGCAACCGTCGGGACAATATGACCAGGTCAGGATTGTCCGATTTAAAGAGACTAGTTGCTTGATGTCCGATATATGTTTCGTACGGGGCAGACACATCTCCAGCCCCAGGCCTAACATGTGATCATCCGATACTGGATCGATGTACGCAATACTACGGTATACTACGCTTGATATAGATCTTATATTCCTATAAGAATATTTCTGGAGAATTGGGTAGGCATGGCGCTTTGCTAGAAGCCAACCTTGTCTTGTGAATCGGTAAAACGTAGTACGAGGTACGTACGTGTTCGGATTATCCGACGACCGTATTTACTGCCAACATATCCGGAGATCTCTTGGGTCGCTTCCTGAAGATTCACCTATGATATTTGATTCGGACTTAATTAATCTTGGATTAATTGCGGAGAAACTTTATCTTGGATAAAGTGCCTTGTTGAGAGAGAGAACGATTAATTTGGAATTAATCGATAAAATTATTATATTCGATATAATAATCGAAATTCGATTTCGACGCGAAATTAAAATTAATTTTAATTCGGGCAACGAGTTAATTTAGAATTAATTCGTTAGCGACGTAAATAATAATTTCGCTAGGCGCAATTATTTATTTAAATTCGATTTAATTAACGTCGCGACGTAAGTTCGGTATTTCGGAAATATCGAACCCGAACGCGTGAGTGCACGTGGGCCCACTTTCATTTGGAAACGTGTGGGGCCACATGACACATGTCATTATTATGCATTATTTAATTGTGATGCATTGCATGGAGATAGTGTACAATGCACTCAATGGTTTTTCATGGAAATTGAGTGTTTGACACTCTAAGCCATTGCATGATTTGTGTCATAAGTTTATTATTGATTTAATAAATATTATGGCATAATATAAATTGATTTTTGAAATCAAAACCATGAATTCTCCTCTCTTTCTCTTGACCGAAAACTGTTGAAGTTTCACAGCCCTCTCCACTTTATGTTTTGTGCAAAAACTTGAAGAAATGTTTGTTTGGAACATAAATCACACACAAGGCTAGCACCTTCAAGGGATCATAAAGAGGTGATAGGGAAACCATCAAAGAGCTTGGAATACACAAAGCTTGGAGCTTTCCACCTCTTGTCTTCCTTGGCCGAAAATCATCAACCTTGGAGCTTCCACTTTTGGTTTGATTTTCTTCATCACAAAGCATTGTGTAGTATGATTCCGCCAACTTCATCTTTTAATATATATTCATTGTTGTATTTCATATGCTTAATCTTTCCTTGGGACATTAATAGAAACCAACAATGGTATCATGGAGCCATGGTTAAGCATGAAATACTTTAGGTTAAAATTTGGGTAAAATTGATTGAAGCATGTTCTTGTGAAATTTGATGAATGAGTATGCTTACATGTATATAGAATGATTATATATGGAATCAATTTTATGAAAAATGCATTGGATGATTTTTCCCCAAAAATTAACCTTGGCCGAATGGGTATGTCACCATGGGATGTGTTGGAAATTTTTGTGTAAAAGATCATTGGATGACTTAAACGTATACGGGACGTAGATTAGTAATTCAATCGGATTGAAAAACAAATCGACACAAAAATTCTCACTTGGCCGAAAACACAATGGACATGAAAAAGGGTTGATTTTTGTTAAAATTAATGTTGGACATTTATTTTGAAAAATAGATGATTAAAAATTAAATGGGTATTTTTGAAATATTTGGTTTATATATTAATCTTGGTATTACACTTTAATTAATTGGACTTTAATGTTGGAATATTAAAATTTAATTAATGGGCTTAATTGGTGAATTGGGCTTTTAATATTGTATTTGGGCATAATGGGCTTGGTTGGACCAAGTAGATTTGGGCCAAAAGGATTGGATCCAATTTGGGCCTAAATCACTCCATTAAGTCCAAATATAATATAATGGGCTTTAAAATTTAATTGGGCCTTATGGGCTTAAAATTGGTTTTATGGCATTAAGGGTGATTCCTTATTTGGGCTTGGTAATTGGGTTTGACCCACATTGACCAAAGCCCAAGCCTTAATAAATCAATTGAAAGCCCATTTGACTTGAATTAAATTAAACATTGGATGTTAGTTGGGCTTTGAGACCCAATAGAATTAGATTTAGAATCTAAGTCTTTAAAGCACATTAAAAGTGTAAACATTTAATTTGGAATTAAATAATTGAATTAGTATTGAATACGAATTAAATAGATTTAATAAGTAGTTCGATATAATTCGCGAATTCGTACCTTTGTACTTATTCTCAATCGAGTTGGACTCGCGCAAAATCAAACCGTTGTTTGAACATTGGATGATCACTTAACAAAGACTAATTAATTGGATTAGATTGGTTGTAAAAGCATGTCTTGTTTGAATATATATGTATGTGATGAATGAATAGTGTATATCGGATGGATATTAGAAGGGAAAGGGTAATTTTAGAAATTATTGTAAATTTGGAATTTATAAATTGGACCTGCGTGTCCAGCCTTATCTCTTTATCTCTTTGTATTCTCTTCTCACCTAATTCCCCTCAATGTAAATGAGGTTTCTCTTATAGTATTATGTAAATGGGTAGAAGTAGAATAGTGCTAGCAGGGAGAGGAAAAGGAGTGATTTGTTCTAGGAACAAGTTGTTTATATATCCATCCGCATATCACTATTAATTTACTTTACGCGCTTTATGATGTTTTAGAAGCATGCTTAAGGGTGTATGATGATGAGACCTAACAAAGATAAATAAATTGGTTGCCAATTACGCGAAAATCCCTCAATTTATATTAAGCAAATATCCTTCCATTGAATGATTCTTGTTCAAGATCCGAAGTTGGCATTGGTTTGTTTTTGACCAAAGTCAAGACCTTTGTCAATCAAGGATGTACTTGAATCATGAGAGTTTTGTTGCATATCGGTGTCTTGTCCAAATCGTGATTTTTATTGGCCAAAGTCAAGATCACTTTTTGTCCAATGACATTGATTACGAAACTTTCCTCGTCAATGGGTCCCGCTTAACTGGAATCATTAGGTTTGTTTTTGGCCAAAGCCAAGGCCTAGATGATTCGGAGGATAGGGTTAGGAAAATGTAATGGATACATTGACATTATACATATGTTTCGGACTTGGATGTCCACCTAACCGGATCTAGGAATTGGATGAGATCCAATTGATCATAGAGATCTACCTAAGTTAAATAGCATACAGCTTTTATTGGCCAAAGTCAAGGTTGTGTGTTATTTAACGGGATCCTAGCCCACTAGGAAATTCGATTTCCCGAGTTCTCTACAGAGGGTTAGAGACTTGAAGAAAATAGTGGGAGGCTATTATTGAATTTGCAATTTCGTTCAGATACTTAGCCTTACGCGTCTTTCAAAATTATTTCGTCAATATTTTAAATAATTAGTTGGACTAATATATTGTTATTTTGCTTGTAACAGTTTGACTGTACCCATAACATCGTTGACTTTATAGTTGGACTATAGTTGTCAAGATGACTGGCAAGGGTAATATCCGCGACATAATCATGGGCGATAATGTCTTCAAAGGGACAAACTTTGCCGACTGGGAAATGAACCTCAAGATAGTGCTTGGGGCTGAGAGGGTGCTGTATACTATTCAGAGACCTCTCCCGCCTAAACCCACTGAGCCACTGGAGCTAGAGTTATGGAAGACTCATAGTGACGATTGTGACCAAGCTCAGTCAGTTATGCTAGCTGCAATGACCCAGCATTTCAGACGCCAGAACAGGGACTTGGATCCCTATAACATGATGGCAAGATTGCGTGATCTCCACCGCACCAACAAGCGGATGGAGAGGTACGAGCTAGTAAGGAAACTCTTCCGCTCCCGGATGACAGACGGCGCATCAGTTGAGCCCACGGGACTCAAATGATCGCTGACATAGATGAGTTAGCCAAGATGGGCATTGTCTTGGAGGCAGAGCTGACGATTGATATGCTATTACAATCGCTACCCGATACTTGGAAACAAATCATCATCAACTATAAGTTGATGGACACTGACGACACTCTTGGAGAGTTTTGTCCGTGCTGAAGGAGTCCGAAAAGGAACTCCTAAAGGGGAGCAAGCGCGAGGCGCATTATGCATCGACCTCTCATGCGCCAAGGGCTGGGCCCAAGGCAATTGGAGGTGCGAGGAAGAAGAAGTTCAAGAAAAAGGGCAAAGGCAAGTTGACAGTGGCTTCTAGGAAGCCAAAGGACAAATCTCGCGACATCTGCCTCAACTGCGGCAAGAGGGGTCACTGGAAACGTGACTGCCGAATGGGCAATGGGCAGAGGGAGGATATCAAGGCTGGCAAGGCTATCGCCTCTGGTATGTTTGTTATTGAGATAAATATGAATACTTCTAGTTTTAAAAATTGGATTTTTGATTCTGGTTGTGGTGCTCATATTTGTACTGATGTGCAGGATCTGCAGGATAGCAGGGTGCTGGCATCGGGGGAGATGGATCTACGGGTCGGAAACGGAACACCAGTTGCTGTTTTGGCCGTAGGGACTTTTGTTTTAGAACTGCCCTCAGGGCATGTACTTAAACTTTTGAACTGTTATTTTGTACCTAGTTTAACTAGGAATATTATATCTGTATCCTTGTTAACCCAGCAGGGTTACACTTTTGTATTTAGAAACACTGGGTGTTATTTATATAAAAATGATGCAGAAATTTGCACAGCTGTTGCAAATAACGGTCTTTATATTTTGAATATAAATGAATCTCCTAAAATGACAAACAAAGGCTCAAAAGGAGTAATCTAAAAGATGAAGCTTATATGTGGCATTGTCGTCTAGGACACATCAACAAGACTCGCATATCCACACTTTCGAAGAGTGGGTACTTGGACGAATTTGATCCCAATTCATATGACGTCTGCGAATCTTGTCTTTTAGGCAAAATGCCTAAATCACCTTTTAGCGGTAAAGGTGAACGTGCCACAGAACTGTTGGCTCTCGTTCATACTGACGTATGCGGGCCCATGTCTAGCCAGGCTAGAGGTGGATTTCACTACTTCGTAACCTTTACAGATGATGCATCTCGTTACGGTTATGTGTATCTTATGAGACACAAGTCGGAAACTTTTGAGAAATTCAAAGAGTTTCGACACGAAGTGGAGAAACAAACAGGGAAGAGTATTAAGACATTACGGTCAGACCGTGGTGGCGAATACTTAAGTTATGAGTTTCAAGATTACTTGAAAGAATATGGTATTCTTTCACAGTGGACTCCTCCTGGAACACCGCAATTAAACGGTGTGTCCGAACGGAGAAACCGCACCTTGTTGGACATGGTAAGGTCAATGATGAGTCGCACTGAGCTACCAATATCCTCTGGGGATACGCATTAAACAGTGCTATACTTATTTTGAATAAGGTACCGTCGAAGTCTGTTGAACAGACTCCATATGAGATATGGACAGGAAGGAAACCAGGTTTCTCTTTCCTGAAGATTTGGGGATGCTGGGCATATGTTAAACGTTTGGAAGGTACCAAACTTGAACCCAAATCTGATAAATGCCTTTTCGTAGGATATCCTAGGGAAACCAAAGGATATTACTTCTATCACCCACAAGAGAACAAAGTATTTGTTGCTCTACAAGCATTTTTCCTTGAGAAGGATTTTTATAAATGCAGTGGTAAGTGGGAGGAAAGTAGAACTCGATGAAGATCGTAGTGATACTGTCCTGGCAATGAATCAACGACGGAACAAGAACAGACCGTCCGGGATGAGTCTGTACCACAAACTTCACATACACAAGGACCGCGTAGGTCGGAGAGAGTCAGAACAGTAACTGAGAGGTATGGGTTCCTGATCTCACCTCATGTAGATATTAATCTTATTGAGGATAATGAGCCGGCTACGTATGAGGAAGCGATACAAAATATCGATTCCGCTTTATGGCAAGAAGCCATGAAGTCCGAGATGGTTGATGCACCAGAAGGCGTAAAGCCTATTGGATGCAGATGGATCTTCAAGAAGAAGACCGACATGGATGGCAACGTACAAACGTACAAAGCTAGGCTTGTAGCGAAGGGGTATCGTCAACAATATGGTATTGATTATGACGAAACCTTCTCACCCGTTGCCATGATTAAATCCATTCGGATAATGCTTGCAATAGCTGCATATTTCGACTTCGAGATATGGCAGATGGACGTTAAGACCGCTTTCCTTAACGGAAACCTTTTGGAGGATGTTTATATGCAACAGCCTGACGGTTTTATCGTACCAAGACTTGCAAACAAGGTTTGTAAGTTAAATCGATCCATTTATGGATTGAAGCAAGCATCACGGTCATGGAATCAGCGTTTTGATGAGATCATAAAAGAATATGATTTCGTGCAAAACGAGCAGATGACCCTTGTGTATACAAGAAGGTTAGTGGGAGAGCACTTACTTTTATTGTCCTTTATGTCGACGACGTATTGCTTATAGGCAATGACATTCCCATGCTAACGTCGGTGAAAGCTTGGCTTTCATTAAAATTCTCCATGAAAGATCTGGGAGAAGCAGCCTTTATTCTTGGAATAAAGATCTAGGGATAGATCTAGAAAGCTGCTTGGACTCTCCCAGAGTACATACATTGATAAAGTGTTGAAGCGATTCAACATGGAACAATCCAAGAGGGGATTGGTTCCAATGGTACGTGGTACCTCTCTGTCTAAGGACATGTGTCCTAAGACTCAGGAAGAGAGAGACAACATGAGTCGGATACCGTTCGCCTCGGCAGTCGGATCGATCATGTATGCCATGATATGTACACGACCTGATGTCTCATATGCTTTGAGCATGTGCAGTCGCTATCAGGCCGATCCAGGTGAAGGTCACTGGATAGCAGTTAAGAATATCCTTAAGTATCTTAAACGAACTAAGGATGCTTTCTTAATTTATGGAGGTGGAGAACTTGCGGTATCTGGGTATACCGATGCAAGTTTCCAAACCGACAAGGATGACTACAAGTCGCAATCCGGGTACATTTTTTGTTTGAATAACGGAGCAGTGAGCTGGAAATCTTCCAAGCAAGATACTGTTGCCGATTCAACAACAGAAGCGGAGTACATCGCTGCATCTGAAGCAGCAAAGGAGGCAGTTTGGATCCGAAAGTTCCTAATCGGATTAGGAGTAGTTCCGTTAGCAGCTGAGCCCGTTCCATTGTATTGTGACAATAACGGGGCTATAGCACAGGCTAAGGAACCAAGGTCTCATCAACGGTCCAAGCATGTTCTTCGACGTTACCATCTGATTCGGGAGATTATACATCGTGGCGATGTAAAGGTCGAGAAGGTCACATCAGATGATAACATTGCAGATCCGCTGACGAAGGCTGTTCTTCAGCAAGTTTTTGAACGACACATACATAGTTCGGGTATTAGATGCTTGAGTGACTGGCTATAGGCCAAGTGGGAGATTGTTAGACATTATGTCCATAGCGTCACTGTTTGTAAATGATATTGTATTATTGTACAAAATTAACTATGTGATAATGAAATTGCCTTTTGCCGTTTTGTAATTATTTACTTTGATATATAAATGGCGAAAGTCCATATGATTAATACCGGATTGAGATGATATGAGACAGTATCAATCCATAAAGGTTTAATCATTAAATATCCCTAGTCGGAGTATTATCGAGATCGGACATCGATAATGCGGAATAGACTAGTATTGCGCTTGTGCACGTTGTGAGGGCACAACGGCATAGTTCTCATATATTTAAGTATTGGATACTTATGCAAGTGCGATAGGAGGTTGTGTTTTACCGATGGTACGGAAAACAGCTTCGCTCTGGATAGACCCCGCGGAATCCCATTGGTAGTATGTCTGCGTGTCTATGGGAGGCCGCATCAGGGTAGGTGTATATGGTCTTAACCTGAGACTTACATCGCTAGTACTTGCGACAATCGGTAAACTTTGGTTTTGGTGGTTGGGGACCTTAACCGGTTCTGTGTACACCTCTTCTGGTTTATCGAGAATCGTAGTGTACTGGATGTGATGTCGAGATGGAAGTATCACTTCAGACATATGGAGGTGATGATCACGCAGGACACAGAACTAGTACTCTATAAAAGGTTGCAACCGTCGGGACAATATGACCAGGTCAGGATTGTCCGATTTAAAGAGACTAGTTGCTTGATGTCCGATATATGTTTCGTACGGGGCAGACACATCTCCAGCCCCAGGCCTAACATGTGATGTCCGATACTGGATCGATGTACGCAATACTACGGTATATACGCTTGATATAGATCTTATATTCCTATAAGAATATTTCTGGAGAATTGGGTAGGCATGGCGCTTTGCTAGAAGCCAACCTTGTCTTGTGAATCGGTAAAAACGTAGTACGAGGTACGTACGTGTTCGGATTATCCGACGACCGTATTACTGCCAACATATCCGGAGATCTCTTGGGTCGCTTCCTGAAGATTCACCTATGATATTGATTCGGACTTAATTAATCTTGGATTAATTGCGGAGAAACTTTATCTTGATAAAGTGCCTATTGAGAGAGGAGAACGATTAATTTGGAATTAATCGATAAAATTATTATATTCGATATAATAATCGAAATTCGATTTCGACGCGAAATTAAAAATTAGATTTTAATTCGGGCAACGAGTTTAATTAGAATTAATTCGTTAGCGACGTAAATAATAATTTCGCTAGGCGCAATTATTTATTTAAATTCGATTTAATTAACGTCGCGACGTAAGTTCGGTATTTCGGAAATATCGAACCCGAACGCGTGAGTGCACGTGGGCCCACTTCATTTGGAAACGTGTGGGGCCCACATGACACATGTCATTTATGCATTATTTAATTGTGATGCATTGCATGGTGATAGTGTACAATGCACTCAATGGTTTTGCATGAAATTGAGTGTTTGACACTCTAAGCCATTGCATGATTTGTGTCATAAGTTTATTATTAATTTAATAAATATTATGGCATAATATAAATTGATTTTTGAAATCAAAAACCATGATCTCCTCTCTTTCCTCTTGACCGAAACTGTGAAGTTTCACAGCCCTCTCCACTTTTCTGTTTTTGTTGCAAAAAACTTGAAGAAATTGTGTTTGTTTGGAACATCAATTCACACACAAGGCTAGCACCTTCAAGGGATCATAAAGAGGTGATAGGGGGAAACCATCAAAGAGCTTGGGATACACAAAGCTGGAGCTTTCCACTCTTGTCTTCCTTGGCCGAAAAATCATCAACCTTGGAGCTTCCATTTGGTTTGATTTTCTTCATCACTAAAGCATTGTAAGTATGATTCCGCCATACTTCATCTTTTAATATATATTCATGTTGTATTTCATATGCTTAATCTTTCCTTGGGGACATATATAGAAACCAACAAAGGACATAATCTAAATGTAACTGTAAAAAGAATTACCTTTCACCTTAGCTGGGGGAGGTTACCTTCCTCATGAGTAAATAATAAAAGGTGTAAAAAGTAAAAAGTAAAATAAAAATTACTATATTAACACAACGTAATTAAAAATAATTACAAAACTAAAAAAACAAAAAATTCAACGAAAAGGTCGAGAGGATAAAGTTCTCTCTTTAGATCAGAATATAAGAGAAGGGTGGTGCACTTGAATTCTGAAATTCGAGCTCAATTTAAGGCTCGGTAGGCTCACGTCGCGACGCCAGGCCCTCAGCGTCGCTACGCCAGATTTTGCCGACGTGGCAAGCTCTGGTTAATTGTTTGAAGATTCTGGATAAGCTGATAAGGTGACACGTGGCGAGGTGGTGGGCTTCAATTATTGTGACACGTGGCAGCCTTCTGATTGGTCGATGAGACTCTTATCTGCCAATGTCAGATAAGGATGAGATACTCAAGATTGATTGAGGCGTGACGTGGGGGGGGTGACGTGGCGATGACGTGCCGACACGTGGGAAAGAGAATGTCGGACCTTAGGATTGCGACACGTGGCACTTCCTGACTTGGCTGATGATGATGTGGGCACGACACGTGGCAATGTTGACTTGTTGACTTTGCTGAGTGTTTGATGATATGGAGACACGTTAGGATGCACGTGGCACACGTGGCGATGATGATGACGTAGGACCGTAGGATGCTGACATGTGGCACGGCGTATGTTATAGATCGGCTTTTGATGGTGCAGTTGCACGGCGCATTTTAGCAAAGTCAAACTTTTCTCAGATCTGA
>SKCR01023863.1:0-49024 GCA_019454045.1 Zanthoxylum bungeanum | reverse complement strand
CAGGAGACATATTTGGTGATAAGAGTATGATTGTGTAGGGGGATTAAGAAGAAAAATCCAATTTAAGTTGGTTATGATAATGTTCATAATGTTTGGTATTACAATCTGCCCATCTTACAAAAATTTCTTTCTCAAAATTTCTCAATCCTTGAACAACTCTAAGTATTTCTCTCTCATCTCTTGTTCCACTTTCCAAGTCGCTTCTTGTATGTGATGATTAGTCAACATGACATTCACTAGTGGAATGCGTCTACATTTCAACTCTTGTACCTTTCGGTCTACGATCTTCACATGCTTCTCTTCATATGTCAGATTCTCACTCAACTCTATCGGTTGGCTCTCCAAAATGTGAGTAGGAGCTGATATATATTTCTTCAACATTGATACATGAAATACTTTATGGATTCTTTTCAGTTCAGGTGGTAATACGAAAAGATATGTCACATTGCCTACTCTCAGTACTCCTTTCCAATGTGAGACTTTCAAGAAAACTTTAACCCCCACTTGGAACTCAAGGTCCTTCATTCTTTTGTCAGCATAACTCTTTTGTCGACTTTACACTTCTAATAATCTAGCTCAAATCAATTTGATCCTCTTCGATTTCATATCTACCAAATCTGAACTATGATCTTTCTATCTCCAACCTCGCCTTAACAAACAGAAGTCCTAAATCTCCTCCCATACAGAGCCTCAAACGGAGCCATACCGATACTAGCGTGGAAGCTTTTGTTATAGGAAAACTCTATTAAGTGTAAATACTCATCCTAACTTCCAGTAAACGTCAATACACACGATATCAGCAAATCTTCTAATGTCTGAATAGTCCGCTCTGATTTTCCGTCAGTCTGTGGGTGGAATGTAGTGCTCATATAAATCCTCTATAATTTACCCACATTCTTCTTGTTTAGTGCATCAGTAACTACATTGGCCTTTCCTGGATGATAATTAATAGTACAATCATAAAACTTAGGAACTTCATCCAACATCTCTGCCTCAAATTCAGCTCTTTCTGAATGGGAAGATATTTCAAACTCGAATGATCAGTAAATCTCACATTTGGTACCGTATAAATAATGCCTCTAAATCTTTAGAGCATGTACAATCGCTGCTATCGCTAGATCATGGGTGGGATAATTCTTCTCATGAGTCTTTAACTGTCTCGAGGAATAGGAAATCATTCTCCAATGTTGCATTAGTACACAGCATAACCCTTGATGTGATGCATTAGTATAAACCACATATCTATCGAGTATAGATGGTCGAGTAAGTACCGGTGCAGTAGTTAATTTCTCCTTCAGAGTTTGTAATCTTCTCTCACAATCATCAGTCCATACAAACGGTACATTCTTTCTTGTCAGCTAAGTCATTGGAGAAGCAATAATAGAGAAATTCTAAATAAAACAACAATAGTATCATACTAATCTCAGGAAACTCTGAATCTCTATCACCGTTCTCGATCTCTCCCATTTTAGAATTGCTTCGAACTTTTGTGGATCTACATAAATACCTACTCCTGAGATAATTTGCCCCCAAAAAATACCACTTTATCCAGCCAAAATTCACATTTCGAGAACTTGGAATAAAGTTTCTAATGATTGATCTGAGAAAACAAATACACAAGGATGTAATCAATAAACATTATGAAGAACTTATCCAAATATAATATCACCACCATCATGTACCTCATGTTCTGTCATGGCGAAGACTCACCCTCTATCAGTATCATGTGCAATATATGTCTGAGATGTATGTCATCTACCACCATATATTCCACTCGAAGTCCATCTACCTTTGTTTTATGGAAAACTTAAGCCTCGTCCACGGCTACCACTAGAATCTGTCCCTCTACCATGTCTTACAGCCACTGCTCCTCCTGCTGTTAGCTGAGCTCCTCGAGATCTGCCACCAGTGGGGCAATCTCTAGCCAAATGTCCAAACTACTGACATTCAAAACACATCTTTCCTCTATTACACTGTAGGCTGATATGCCCTCTTGACCATAATTAAAGCACTAACGTGGGCCAATATTTCAAGATGCTACATTCGCAACACTCCGATCAACGGATGGTATTGTGCCTCTACTATGACCCTGCTTACTTTGACTCTCACGAAAGTTTCTTCTAAAATGTGCACTTTGAGTGCCTATCGGTGGTATCTTATTATGATTATGCTGTGGGAAATACGATATGTTATTGGATTTACCATGTCTCCCCTCAAAGATTTCATTTTGCCTTTTCTTTCTAGTCTCCTAAAAAGCTGTTATCTTTTCTTTCGATTTTGATGTCATTTTCTGCAATCATAACCATGTCAACCAGTACGGTATATGGTAACTTTCCCAAAATCGAAATCCTCGATCTGATTTTCTGTCTCAATCCACCCTTAAATTTCTCATATTTTTCTTCCTCATGTCGTATTAACTTTGGATAATACCGAAATAAATAAATCATCTGCCTCTCATACTCTATCACTGTCTCTGTTGGTCTCTGAACCATATGCTCGAACTGACGATATTTCTCACTTTGATAGGCATAAGGGAAGTCTTCTTATTGAAGGCTTCCTCTAATATATCCCACGTGATATACTGAGATCTTCTAGGCCCATCAACTCTCCAATAATCTGGTGATCTCAATTTATCCATCAGTACAGTCTCAGTGTGTTTTCACTAAGTCTCAGCTTCACCTCTCATCATAAATACAGCAAACTTAACCTTCTCTTGGTCGATCAAGTCTAACACGCTGAATATGTTCTTGATGTCATCATCCAACTTCTTTGCAGCGAGGGGGTCAACCGTGTCATGAAACTGAGGAGGCCTCAAATTGAGAAACTGATCTAACTTGCTTGTGTTACCACGGCTGCCTGAAGGTACATTGGTTGTTGGCCCTTTGATAACCATATATGCAACTACGTCGATAAAACTCCCCAACACATCTTCCAAATATGTGGTTGTATGGGGAATTGGAGAAGGAGTGAGAGGGGTTATATTAGGTATAGTCGCAGGATAGGGTCAAGTACAGTTATAAGAATAACGGTGGAGATAACTTTCGAAACTACTAGAGGTATAGGTCTAGAACTTTTGTCAACCTTAATAATCGGCGGAACACCAGATGAAGCTACATCTGGTTCAGGATATACAGGCTAAATATTAGGTCTCTCAATACTAATACCCAACATTATCATATATCGTAAAACTCTCACTCTCTCATGTTGAGTACCAATATCATGGCCACGTCCAAATATTTTTCTACAAACACAAAACTACTCTTCTAATACCCTCATCTAATGCAATATGTCTAGAGAAACTAAAACCTTAAGCTCTGACACCAAATCTGTCACGACCACCTCTCTAAAGCGGGCCCAATCCTAGAAATGGATTCACATACCTCTTTAGTTTGAGCATTCTACATGTCATACAATTCAAATATATATGCAAAGATAATACTTCCTAAGTTACGATTTAGAAAATCTTTGAATAAAGTCTCCAACATTAAAGTTTACAACACAAATCTTGAAAATATTAAAATAATGTCCTAAATATCTGGACCAACCCGAAGAATGATCATGGCACGTGGATCAAATCCTGGTACTTCTACTGTTATGTTGGCGAACTACCTAGGATGTTTGGGAAAAATGATGAGTATAAAGAGCTCAGTAAGTAAAGTACTCATACTCTCAACATTACCTCACCAATAAAATATGGTTATGTATGTGTATATATATGTAATAATATTTGAAAATAACATATATTACAATAAGCACAATCTCAAGCAACCATTCTCACAATAATACAACCATCTATCAAACATAGTTGTTAATCCAGGTCCGGTATAATTGTGGATTGAAACCAATGAGAGAGTACCTAATCACAAATCCCAAGGTTTCCCATAATATCATCTCGCATAATGTGTAAGTGGGAACTGAAACACACTCCACCACTAATTATGAATAAGATCTCATAACCTCTCATCTCATTTCATCTCATTTCATCTCATCTCATCTCCAACCACTAATATACAAAACCTGGCAACATAACATAACAACACACATCATCTAATACAGTCTAATCTCACATCCAATACATCAATCTCATATCAACATTCACGAATTTATATTTCTCATGCTTTCAATAACTCAATAAATATCTAAATATATATATATATATATATATATATATATATATATATATATATATATATATAACTATATTTATACAATAATATATATATATAGACTTTCACGGCAAATATCAATCAATAAAAAATTATGTTAAGGGAATCATTGTGTGTTGTACTTACATTAATCCACGCAAAAGTCCTGTATAAGTCTATATCCTCATTAAGATATGAAAAGTATAAAATTAAGATCAAGTCCCTTAATTTTGCTAAAATACCCCAAACTTTCTAAATTTTCAATTTAATCCCAAAACTTTTATATTATGTTCATATAGTCCTAAAACTCTCAAATATTACTTATTAACCCTTAAAAATCAGAATTTACAGATTTACACTCCTAATCATGCCAATATGTAATTTAGTCCAAAACTTTCAAAATCTTACGTTTACACCCAACGACCTCCAAATTTTACAACGAAGAAACCAATGGTCAATATACGTGTCAAGGATCACGGTGATTGTGGTGGGGATGGCTAATACATGGTGGTTACCGACGAACAATCAAACAATGATAACTACTATTTTTTGCTCGTTTCTCAATAACCGAATGTCATATTTGGTTAAATAAAGTATCTACAGTGCGTATCTCGATGAGGGGAATATTTTGATGTGGGAGGTGAGGAACACACACGGCAGTGTATGGGCGCGTGGCGGTGGAGTCACGACGGCTCGTGGATGAGCGTCCGGTAGAGTCTCAGTGGCAGACCGGTGCCGTTGGATTAGTCTCATCAAGATGATTTTCCAATTATGGTCACTAATCGTAAAAGGTGATCGACGACGTCGAACAATATACTTTCTCTGGACATATTTTCTCTCTCTCTCAAACTATTTCTTTCTATAATTGTTTCATTTCTCTCTCAAAATATTCCCTAGAAATGCTCTCAATTATCTATTTACTTACAACTAAAACACTCTCCTTGGATTCAACTTAAAACACACAAGAACTAAATTAATCTATAGTTTTTTTAAAAAAAAATAATAATAAATGATTGTGGGTTAGTTGAATTAGGGTATGAGGTTGTGTTTGTTTCTTTTTCTTTTAGGGAACAAGGAGACATATTTGGTGATAACAGTGTGATTATGTGAGGGATTAAGAAGAAAAATCCAATTTAGATTGGTTATGATAATGTTGATAATGTTTGGTATTACAATAATATCCGCATCTAAAAATGATTACATATAGATAATTACGAGGATTATTACACAAAAAAAGTCTTAAATATAAGTTTTAAATATCTTATTATATACAATATCCTCTTTTATTGATCATATCACTTGTACAATGGATAGAGATACATATTGGGATTTGGGAGGGTCTTAGATTTTTTCTCACTGTGCAATCGTTTCATAAATATTGGCATGTTTTATAGTGACATTTGCATATTTGACGATTTTATTAGAGTCTAAATTAGAAAAAAATGGTATTACAAAAATCTTAGATGTTGAAAGAGATTATTTTATATTGGCCAAAAATAATTTCTGAACTAAGAATATAAGTTTGGATCAATCTTTGAGTATGAGTTAAATCGTTTGCATATATTAAATATAGTTGTCATTATAGATATAATTTGATAGTCTCATACCTTCAAAATAAACTTAAGGTTGTAAGTTCAATATAAGTTTGGATCAATCTTCAAGTATAAGTTAGACTCGTGATCTTTTACATACATTAAATATAGTTGTCATTAAGGATAGAACTTGATAGTCTCATACCTTCAAAATAAACTTAAGGTTGTAAGTTCAAGTTTTTACGGAGACTCATTAATGTATAAGTTAAAAAAAATATAGTTCATGCATATATTGATGACTTTCAATCTACCAATATATCAATCAAATTTTTAACATGTCTTTGTATATAAATATATGTTTGTATGTATGTATATATATATGTTATTGTGGTTCTCTGATCACTAAAGAGTATTTTTGAGGAAAAATCGAATCTATTACTATAAGAATAGAACTTTAAAAGTGTTTAAACTCTTTACAAAAATAACTCACTTCTAACATTCTCAAAACTTTCTTAATATGAAGATTTAATGTTTTGGGATGCTTGAGCTCTCAAATGAGCTCTCAATTTATAGTGAAACTCAAGTTCACTATTCCAACCAACTCAATTAATACACCTAAAGTTATTTGGATATTTTTCACCATTTTCAAAAAAGATGGTGCACCATTGTAAAAAGTGTGATCTAAATCTTTGATAATGGTGCATGATGTAGCTGGATATTATAATTCTCCCCATACAGCTACATCCGAAATAATTATCATTTGAAAATTATCCCGGCTATGTATCTGCACAACTCTAGCTTGTCCCGAGTAACCATATTTCTTAACATGTCGGCTGGTTTCTCATCTGTATGGATCTTTACTAGTCTCAACAGTTTTTGATTCATCACCTCGCGTATCCGATGATAATGAATATCGATTTGCTTCATCCGGGAATGGTACGTTGAATTCTTGCTCAAGTCTAGAGAACTCTGAGTGTCACAATGTATCTTGTATTTTATCTGCATGATCCCTAATTCTTTGAGAAAACACTTTAACCGTAATATTTCTTTTCCTGCTTCCGCTGCTGTAATATACTCAGCTTCTGTTGTAGCTAATGCAATACACCTCTGCAATCTTGACTGCCATTACACAACTCCCCCTGTAAAAGTGTAGAGAAAACCTGTTGTAGATTTTCTACCATCAAGATCTCTTGTCATATCTGAATCTGTATAGCCTTCCAAGATTGGATCAGCTCCCCCGTAGCACAGACGGAGCTTCGATGTACCCTTGAGATATTTGAGAATCCATTTGACTGTCTCCCAGTGTGGATTTCCCGGGTTAGAGAGAAAACTGCTCATTATACCTACTACATGAGCAATATATGGCCTAGTACATACCATATCATACATTAGGCTTCCAACTACTGAAGAATATGGTATTGATGATATCTCTTCTATCTCTTTCTTGGATGAAGGGCACAAACTCTTGCTCAGTTTGAAATGGTGCGTTAGCGGAATGCTGATTGGTTTGGCTTTTTGTATATCAAATCTTCTGATTATTCGTTCAATATAACTCTCATGTGGAAGCCACAACCTTTTATTCTGTCTGTCACGAACTATTTTTATTCCCAAAATCTATTGAGCTGGTCCTAAATCTTTCATGTCAAAAGACTTAGAGAGTTCATTCTTCAGTTGGCTGATCTTAGCTGCATCTTGTCCTACGATCAACATGTCATGTACATATAGTAGAAGAGCAATGAAATTTCCGGAAACCTTTGAATGTAGACACACTGGTCTGCTGCAGTTCTTTTGTAGTCTTCACTCACCACGACTGAGTCAAACTTCTTGTACCATTTCTTTGGTGCTTTCTTGAGCCCGTACAAGCTATTCTCCAACTTGCAAACAAGGTTCTCTTTTCCTGAAACCTTGAAACCTTCAGGCTGCTCCATGTATATTTCTTCATTTAGATCACCATGAAGAAATGATGTCTTAACATCCATATGTTCAAGCTCTAAGTTCAAACTGGCTACCAATCCTAGGATAACTCGAATTGAAGCCATTTTTACAACCGGTGAAAAAGTTTCATCAAAGTCGATTCCCTTTTTTTCTGTAAGAATCTTTTGATTACTAACCGGGCTTTGTGTTTCACCACATTTCCGCTGCCATCTTTCTTTAGCTTAAAAACCCATTTTTTCTTCAGTGCCTTCATGCCATGCTGGAGCTTGACTATCTCATAAGTATTATTTTTCTGTGAAGATTTCATTATATCTTGCATTACGTCCAATCATTTTTATTTGTCTTTATGAGATACAGCTTCTTTGAAACCTTCTGACTTCCCCTCATCAGTAAGCATAATATAGTCAGATCCTGAGTATTATTTGATAGAATCCGGCCTCGCTCAGATCTTCGTACTGGAGGTTCACTGGTTTCTGTAGGTCTATCATCATCCAAATCTGTGGATGATCATGTAGCCTCTGATGGAGCAGATTGCAGCTCCCCCTGCTCAACATCACCTTCTTCATCTGGTTCTACTTCTGGCATATCATGTACCCCATCATTATATATGGCCACTCGTATTGGTGCCGGGATTGTGTCTGGATTTACATCGGTTTTGTCAGCACTGAAATTAGAAGACATTTTTGGCTTTTCACTGTCTTATATTGTTTGGTCTTCAAGAAACACTACATCTTTGCTTCTGATGACCTTCTTTTCCTTTAGGTCCCATAGCCTGTATCCAAATTCCCCGTCTTTATAACCTATGAAGATGCATGGAGTAGTCCTTGTATCGAGAGCTTCTGTCTGAGCTCATTGGATACGTGTGTAAAGGCTAAACAACCGAATGTTCAAAGGCTAGAATGCGAGGGATTCTTACATAACCATAATTTCTCCGGAATTTCAAAATTCAACGGTACAGATGGTGATCTTTTGATCAGGTAGTAGGCGGCACGAACAGCTTCTCCCCATAATGTCTTTGGTAGCGTAGCCATACTGATTATGCTTCTGACTTTCTCCATAATAGAGTAGTTTATTCTTTCAGCAACAACATCATATTATGGGGTGCGGGGAACAGTCCTTTCATGTCGAATATCATGACTTCTGTAATAGGCATCGAATTCACTGGAAGTGTACTCGCCTCCATTATCTGTGCGAAGGTACTTTAGTTTCTTCCATGTTTCACGCTCGACCATGGCATGGAATAATTTGAAATAATCCAGGACATGATCCTTTATTTTCAAAAAAAATACACTCATACCTTCCGAAAGCATCGTCAATGAAAGTCGGAAAGTATTTATTACCTCATAGTGAATTGACCTCCAAGGGACCACAAACATCAGAGTACACTAGATTGAGAAACTCTGATCTTCTTGTAGAAGAGAAATTAAAAGAGACTTTATGTTGCTTACCGAAAAAACAGTGATTGCAAAGATCTAGAGTATCATTCTTGGAGACAGTGATTAGATCCTTCTTTGTCAAGGTAGACAAACCTTTTTCACTAATGTGATCGAGTCTCTGGTGCCACAAATTTGAGAAGTCTTATGTATAGCTACATTGAGCATTTCTATACATATCTTCACATGAGTCTTGTATAAAGTGCCGCAAATATGTCATTGGGAAACGACCGTGACATATTTTATCATTTTCCATGTGTCATTACTAAAGTGACTAGCATAGCCCTATTTGTCAAGGGCTACCCTCCAGAGTAGATTGAGCCAAAGTTCTGGAACATGTCTCACCTCCTTCAGGGTTATTATATACCCTGTATTTGTCGGCATAAGAATTTCATGAATTCCCACTATCTAAGAGGAACTGATATTTCTCATCTTCACTGCTATAAAGTCTACTGCTTTGTATGTTGTGAAGAAATCCTTGTGAAGAGTGACATGGTAGGATGTTGCAGTATTTACCACCCACTTAACATCTTGAGTTGTGGTGTGAAGGCATGCTTCTTCCTGGATGGAGCAGATAGCTACATCCCCTGAGGCAACTACTTGTGTCTTCTCGTTGTTCTTCGGCCGGGAATTGACTTGACCCTGCTCTCATTGCAACTTTCGATAATTCTTCTTTAAGTGCCCTTCTATGCCACAATAGTAGCACTTGTAGGTAGACTTTCTCCCGTCTGTGGATTTGCCTTTACTTTTTATTCTGTCTCTCCCTCTACCTTGATTATTCTCTTGTTGTCTTCCTCAATTCTCCTTGACAAAGGATTGTGTTTGATCTGTGCCCACGTCTTTTCTTCTGGCCTTCTCATTTGATAAGGAATCTTTTACCATAGGCATGGTAAGTTTGCCTCATAGAGCCGAATTGCTGAGAGTAACCACCAATGTCTCCCAACTATCAGGAAGAGAACTGCGTACTAAAGGGCTTGTACTTCATCTCCCAGTTGCATATCTACTACAGACAACTGGTTCACCAGGCTTTGGAACTCATCGGTGTGTTCTGCAATAGAAGTTCCACTTCGTAGCTTCAGGTTCACTAAACGTCTAATTATTAAGGCTTTATTCTAAGATATCTTGGCCTGGAACATGTCTTCCCGCTTTATCCACATTTCATAAGCATCTGTATCATGTGCTACGTGGTGGAAGACACTGTGGCCGATCCACTGCCTAATCTTACCCAGAGTTCTGTTATTGAGTTTATTAAAGTCATATTATTTAACAGCTAGTCTCACTCCATTTACCTCGATAATATCAAATATATCTTTACAGTGTAAATAATCTATCATCCGAGACCTCTAGAGGGAGTAATTGGTTGCCGTCAGCTTAATCATTGCACCAGAAGAGGAATCTTCAATTTCCATTTTAAGTTTAAAATAAAAATAGGATAAAATCGGGGATGATTTTCACTAATCGGATGTCACTTTTGCGTCTCGAACGGTCGAAAATGGTGGATTAGACACTTCGTTGGTCCAAATCTGACTTAGGGGCTGATTTGTGAAATTTCTAAAACTTTTGGGGTTAATATATAAATTTCAAAGACTTCAGGGGCTAAATAAAATGTACCAGGTATGCTGACGTGGCAATATGGGACCGGATGATGATGTGGCACTGACGTGTCAGATGCCGTGGCGTTGACGTGTCAGGTGAGTGGTCTCTGACTAGGTGCTGACGTGACTGCTGACTCGGGACTGACTGTGTGCTGACGTGGATGACACATCAGCGTCTTCAACCCCTGGCTGCACGTGAAGCGCGTGACGAGCATAAGAGCGCAGGGACAGTTGCTGCTCGGCAAGTGTAGGCACGTGCGAGCTTCCTGGACCTCCATTCGATCGTAGAAAAATACCACCGTGCTAGTCTTGACGTGAACTAGCTGATGGTATGCTCAAAATTAATTTTTGACAACTTTTTCGAAACCCAAATTTTCCGAACCGAGTTCCGTTATTCGGTCTTACAACCCCAATGTATAATCAAAGTTACTGATACCACTTGTTGTGATTCTCTGATCACTAAAGAGTATTTTTTAGGGAAAAACCAAATCTATTACTACAAGAATAGAACTTTACAAGTGTTTAAACTCTTTACATAAAAACCTCACTTCTAACACTCTCAAAGCTTTCTTAACATGAAGCTTTAATGTTTTGGGATGCTTGAGCTCTGAAATGAGCTCTCAATTTATAGTAAAACTCAAGTTCACTATTCTAACAAACTCAATTAATACACCTAAAGCTATTTTGGTATTTTTCATCATTTTCAAAAAAGGTAGTGCACCATTATCAAAAATGTGATCTAAATCTTTGACAATGATGCATGATGTAGCTGGATATTACATATGTATGTAGGTATCTTTACCATAAGTTAATTTCTAATATATATAATTTAGTAATTTTAATCTAGAGCACATCATTTTCATGATTTATTATTTAGGGAAAAGGATCATTAGACTCAACTATTAGAGAAATGGATATAAAATCTCTTAATATTTCAAAAAAAACATAAAAATTTCATTATTTTAGATGGACAATTGTAATTTGGTATATTTATTATATTTTCTCACATATAATTCTTATGTAAATATACAATAATAATCATTTAATAGTTAAAACAAACAAAGTCAAATAGGGCGTTGAGTGTCTTTTTTGAAATATTTATGTCTATTTTTAAATGGATCTAATAGTCAATTTTCTTATTATTTATATTATACATTCTAAAAAACAATTTTGAATATTGTTGATAGAATAATCAAGATTTTATCTGAATTTTCAAATCACTCTATGACTTGAATTCGGTGTTGAGTTGATGTTTTTATAAATTATGATTGTTAATTTTTGGATAATAATTTAAATATAACTAAATCTTATATTGATTATAGATTGCTATTAAAATATGCATGAAAAAAAAATTATAAAAAAATTAATACCATTAAATTCAATACTAAATCTAAATTCTTACTCATCAGCTTCGTTTTTTTATATCTTCAAAGGTTAAAAGAATCAAGACGTTGTTGGTAAGGACACTTAGTAAGCATTAAATGCCCTTACAAAGGTCCATTTGAAGATCCCTATTTATCTTATCTTTTGCTCTCTTTTTATTTTCTTTTGAATTATCTGATTTCCTTAACAGGTGATAATGTGTTTTTTTTTTAAAAAAACAATTAATCATCTAAATTTAAAAGGAATACAACGCAATGAATCTAATTTTTTATTTTTTTTTTTAAAAAAAAAAAATTAATCATACAATGCAATGAATCTAAAAAAAAAAAATAAAAAGTAATTAAGATGAGTAGAGACAGAATCTATCGAGGATGCTCTACTTAATTAAAATAAAGAGTATATAAATAATCTATTTTCATAATAATTTATTGGGATATGCAGTTCCAAGAGTTGGCTTGCTTTCTCAATGTCACCATATTATAACCAGCACAAGGGCATGATGAATTTGTCATAAAATAGGAGAACAAAGATTTAATATGTCTCATGAAAAAAGAGATTGATAATAAATTAATTCAATAGTAGCATTTTTAGGATTAATATTAGCCTTGAGATATTTTAATTTAATTCATGTGCAAACATCCGAGTATTCATGTGCGAACTTATATAAATTTAATTTAACAAAACCCTGACATTTTGCTAGAAATTCAATATTGTTTTGCAACAAATCACCTGCAAATATGCTCCAATCTTATAAACAGTTCAATTTAATTTTGCTTGTTAACGTATAAATTAAGAAGATCAAAATTAAATGAAAATTAGGGCACACGTACATATATATTATCATTAATAATGGTATAGAATTAATTTTTTGTTTTTTTGGGGGAACGAGAAAGAACTAACTCTTTTTTTTTTTTGTTTTTGGGTGAAAGAGAAACAGTAAATTTAGGATAGTCAAGTCTTCTAACGGTTGATCAATCAATTATCAGTGCCTGTTTAGTCATTCACAAACACCCTAAAGTCATCAACTCACCTGTTTCCAAAGAAATGCTAAGAAAAAAAACTTTGTTTGTGTCAACACAGTAACAACTGTTCAATTGGTTAACAAACCATTGAATCAGAGATATGTCTCCTATTCAACAGGCAAACACTTCTCAACACTAGTGTTTTTTTATTTTTTTTTATTTTTTTTTTGAGAAAGAAAATAGTATTAACAAAGCAAAAAAAAATCTCGCTGATCCAAATTCTACAATTCTAATTACTTAACATTAGCTTAGCTAATTTATGAATTTTGAAATTGCATACTCTCTAAGTAAATTTAAAACTAATTGTGCCAATGGACCTCGTTAAATACTGAATTTCCTCAATAGTCCAATCAATCTCCTTTAAGCTACCACAACACTAGTTTATATATATATATATAATATATATATATATATATATTATACACACACATACACATACATCTATCCAATCAACAATTCCCCCTCTTAACATCTCTTCTTGTTTAATTTCTCCTCTGATCATGTCTGCAGCATCAAGATCAAATCACCACCCACATGCCCTAGCAGTACTCACAGTGGCTTTCATTATTTCTCTCACAATATTATTCCTAATGCTTCCTCTCACATCAGGTAACAATAAAATTATTCTTTTCCCAATCATCTATAGATTATATATAGCTCTTTTGAGTTTTTTCTTGATTTGGGTAATTTTAATTTTCAGGTGAAAGTGTTGATAATGGGAGTTTGGTTAAAAGGAAAATGGTGTTGGGATCAAAGCCACCTGCTTGTGTGAACAAGTGCTTGAGTTGCAGGCCTTGTGTAGCCACTCTTGTTGTGCCTTCTCACAAGAATTTTAAAGCACCATATTCTGATAGAGATGATGATGGTTATTATCTCCTTTCATGGAAGTGCAGATGTGGCAGTAAGCTCTTTCAGCCTTGAATAATCTCCTATCAAGGAGTGTACTATTTGTGAAAGATGTGTTATTAGGATGTTTTATGATTAGTTAATCATTTACTTAAGATATATGTGATGTTCAATTCTCTTTTTTCTTTTCTGAATTTATTTATTATAATAATATAATATGCATGCATGATCAGGCCGTACAATTAACACATGGTGAAAAGACTAATCTCTGGCTATAAATGGAAAGAGACAGGTCAAAAATATTTTGAGAAATGGAAACAAAGATGGAATTGTCATGTTGCATGAAAGCAGAGATGAGAAATCATATAAGAGAAGCAAGAGTGAGTGATGCTTGAACATCACCATTTTTGCATTGATTCTTTTAGGGCAATGTATGTATCAGGCGGCAGCAGCAGCAGTTAGCAATAAGTAGAAGACAAAATAAACATTAATAATGTCAAGTACGTTTTTTTTTTCTCTAGGAGTGCTTGTAAAATATGCATTGGTGAATTTTAAGCTTGAAAATCTTCATAGTATATTGTTTGGAGCTTTGAGTATGTGGAAAATATGTTGTAACACCCTGATAATTCTGACGATTATTACATTATGGGAAGTATGATACATGATATAAATCATGTTCGAATACGTATATACTCATGAAATGACTTTTGGGAAATTTGGTAAATTCATCGCAGTTCTGATACGAAATTTAGTTTATATTCTATTCTAGACAGCCCTTAGTATTTGGGCACTAACTTTCTCATACAATCTACAATTTTCATGAACTTTATATCATCAAAACGCTAAGACCGAGACCTACAACTTCCGCGTTGGATATTTATTCAAATTCGAAACCGAAATAAGTCAAAAATTGAGATTTCCGCGGCTGCTACAGTAATTTCGAGAATGACCTAGATTTGGGTGATGTGGCACCATCTAAACCACTCATTTCATTACACAAAAATCAGCCCTTACTTATATAAAAGACATTATTCCCTCATCTCTTTCAAGGGCAAAAATGTGAGCTAGGGCAAGAGAGCTTTCAAAAAATTTTCTTCTTCCTCATGCAAACTTTGATGAAAAAGTGATGATTCTTAGTTCCAAGCACACAAAAGTAAGCTTCTAACTCTTTTTCTCTCATTAATTTTCAGTTTTGGGTAAAAAAATCAAAGCCCCAAATTCATACCATGCATGCCCTAGAATTGGAATTTGCTTAATTGGCATTGAAAACATTGTTAGCATGCATTTTGAGAAGTGTCTTGATGGTTTTAGCAAGGGATAAAGCTTTTATGTGTATAAATGTGTTGGGAAACTGATGAGCGGAAAATATATCAATATTTACCGCCCCTTTTACTTAATATTTTGTTTAGTTTCTCGGGTTTGATGAACGTTTTGATGTGTTTTAGTTTATTTTGCTGATAAAATAATATGGGGACATAATGAAATCATTTAGGACGAAATGTGGGTCAAATAAGGGAAAAAATTGGACTTGACTTATTAATTTTGGAGGTTGGAAACTTGAAAGGGCGTTTTAACGAAGTGCAGTTTTGGAAATTCCAGTTTTGCCCATCTGTCATATTTTGGGCATAACTGTTTACTCCGATATCGGATTGAGCTGATTCAAGTTCCAGATTAAAGAAGACTCAAAGATCTACAACTTTGAAAGACAAAATAATTTCGAATTCGGAAGATTTCATGCCCGAAATTGATGAACCATCCAGAAGTGTGTTGTGTGTAATTATTAAAGTCATTTTCAAAGTATTAAATAAATTAATAAATAAATAATAAAAATTATCAAATCACCACCAAACATGATAAGCAATTAGTTGAGCAATTAATAATGGATTTGGTGGATGATTTGATGGAGGCAAAATTTTACCTATAAATACCAAGTCATTTCATTTGTAAAATTCATACTTTCTTCTAAGGAATTCCTTAAGAATACTAAGAAGATTGTATCTTGTTTGTTTATTTACAGCTTTCAGTAATTAATTTCCGCTTTCGCAATTTCTTTTCTTTACTTTTCAGTTATTACTTTCCGCAATTTACTTTTACGCGCAATACTTTTCTTTCTTTAATTTTCAGTTTTTACTTTTTAGTAATGAGGAGGTAACTCCCCTTTGCTGGGGTAAAAGGTAAACCTTTTATTACTAATATTTAGATTAATCTCCCTTAATTATAATATATAAACTAGTTAAAACCTGACTTAACGAGGATACCGCCATATTGGTCGGTTGATAATTATTTAAATTGGTTTTAACCTGACTAAACTCGATACCGCTTGATTGGTCGGTTGGTAATTAATTATTAATTTGACTTAATCTGGATACCGCCTATATGGATGGTTGGTAATTATCATGCAAAGTTAATATATTATATTAAGGGAGATATCTAAAATAGAAGTAATAAAAGTGGATCCTTTTACCTCAGCATTTTCTTTTATTGTACTTTTACTTTATTTACTTTCCAGCAATTTACTTTCAGCATTTACTTTTCAGCAATTTACTTTCAGCATTTTACTTCAGCATTACTTTTCTGTAATTTACTTTCAGCATTTACTTTTCAGCATTTAATTTTCAGCCTTTAATTTCAGCATTTACTTTCCGTAATTTACTTTTCAGCAATTTACTTTTCAGCATTTTACTTTATGTCTTTTATTTTATTTAAGTTTTTACTAGCCCTAGTTATGTGTCGTAACTAAGTTAGTTATCTGGGGTTGTGATGAATTCTAATATCATCGGTTTATAAGGGGTTATTTTATAGTTTGGGTAATTTAAAGGTTTACTTATTAAGTCTTAAGCTTAATGCTTCTTGTTGTCTGATCACCAATAAGATTGATGTGGTAAATCTAAAATAAACTTGACAAAGGAATTTTAGGTTTCAACCTTAGACTTAATAGCCCACGATCTTCCTTGAGGATAGATAACCCTTTAATAGATTTCCTTACAGGATAGACATATACCTGTCGGGCGGGGGTAGCCATAATTGGAACTTAAACTTAATGAATCCAGATAATTTGGTTGACATAGACATATGGTTCAATTAGGTTAAACTGGGTATTTGCGTCTGACCATCGACATAGGCTTTTGCATAATTTAGTGTTCTAGGTTAGTAAACCGATTCATTACACAACCATGAAATAACCACTTCATTTTTTAAAAGATATTAGAAAGATTCACAACCCTAGATAGTTTTTAATATTGAATTTTCTTAAACCTATTTTTCTGCAATTTTATTTACTTGTTTTTAAATTTAGAATCATCACCATTTCAAATCAATCAATCAACCTGTTAGATACTAGTAATCATTTGACCTCATAAAATTAATAGATTTGGTATTAAGTCCTCGTGGGATCGATATTTTTTATACTACTTGAACGATACGTACGCTTGCGTTATACGTGTGTGTTTACGCCGGTCAGAAACTATTATTTAAGACTTGGTGATATTAGATAATAGTTGTGTTTGGGTTTTGTATATGAGATGAGTTTTGATATATATTGAAGTTGGATGATAGTGTGGGGAATTACTTTGAGCATTGTCATATTGAAGAGTCATGTTTGGTCCTGAAATCAGTAAAGTGTCGCGATGCGTAACAAGAAGATGGTCTCTATTTCAAATCGTGGGGGCATCGCGACGCTAATAGGCCAACGTCGTGACTCGAAAACAGAGGAAGCTCTCTGCCAAGGGACTAGAGTCGCGACGCGCGACCAATTTCCATAATCAGATTTAACCCTTCCAATTTCATCCTAGAATGTTAGAGGCCACCCTAAGGGTCTCATATCAGCGTACCTACATGCATTAAATCATGTCACAAACATCATACGTCATTTAGCGATAAAAGTTCTGAAGCATATTTCACGATTTACATCCTAACTAAGTTTATCAATTATAGATCATCGCATGAACCAGGACTTCCTTCGACGAAACAAAGTAATGCTAGTTAGATCCTAAAATCTATGAGTGGACCCCTTTTCTCAAATTGATTTCTATTTATATGTTTTTGAATAAAGATTTACATTTCAAGCACATATGGCGTTAGCCAAGTTTGATTATAAATGCTTTATAAATTAATAATGTTTTTAAAAGGTTTGATTTTCAAAGTATGATTTTGTGATTTTGGAGGCATGGGGGAAAAACCCACCTCAGATGTAACTTGGTACATATATTGAAATTGATGGTTACTGGAATTGACAGATTCAGAACATGTGCACATATAGAGCTGGACTAGGGGGACGGCGATACGTAACGCCCCTAGATCCTAGATTTGAGGGGTTATGGGGACAGCGATATGTAACGCCCATAGACCCTAGATTCAGGGACAAGATAGTGGCATGCGTTGGGGAACAGCAATATGTAACTCCTCAATGGCATAAATTTGCACACCTGGCTCTAGTTCAGTGGCTTGGGGGACGGCGATACGTAACACTGCAAGACCACTTATTTAGGCGTATGAGGGACGGCGATACGTAACGCCCCAAAGCTTCAAGTTTTCTACAGATACTTAGAGACATGGTTTTCAGAATTATAGTTTATAAAAGGGTTTTCAATAGATTATTTTGTGAGAATTTTAGAGGTTTATAGGCTAAAAACAGTTTTCATAATAGTTTTCCAGAAGAGAATTATTTTCAGATAAGTAAGGAGATTTCAAGAGAGAATGATTTCCTTGATATGACTTTGGTTTTAGAATGATAGATTTTCAAAAGTATTTTAGTTTCTGTTTTAAATTGTCCACTCACTAGGTCGTTCAAACGATCTACCATCCCCCACTCCCAGTTTCTTTGTTTTGCGGGTATACTCGGAGGATGAGCTCGATAGGAGGGATACTGATGGCAATCACTAGAGTGTTTAGTCCATCAGGTCAAGTCAGAGAGAGAGAGTTCAGTCAGAGTCACAGTAAAATCATGTATCAGTCATTATGTTGAGTAAAAGTGTTTATAAACATAGTTATAAACAATATCGTTATAAAGTAAATAGTAATGTGTATTGAGCTACATTTCATATTATTCAGTGGAGCAATGGTCCCATGTATGAATCTATATTTGAGATTATGGGTGGAAATTTGGGTCAGGATTCATTTATTCGTTCAATTCGATTCGTTTTAAAGCCAATACGAGTTTGAAAAATGGATTCGTTTAATAAATGGGTCAATTCGATTCGATTCGTTTATTAAATGAATCAAATATAAATTTGAGCTCATTGATTCGTTTATTCGTTTAAGATTCATTTTATTATTTTTATTTACTAGTTCTTATTATTTTTCAATTAAGATTCGAGAAATTATATCTAATTACCATAGAAAAAGTAATATTTTCGATATTTGGTGAGGTATTTTTAGTAAATATATTAATTACATATTTCATATATATATATATATATATATATTTATGAAAAATTAATGTAAATTAAGCGTGGTAAATTATTTTATTAAATAATATCATGACTAAACGAATATTCGTATTCGATTCGTTTAATAAACGAATCGAAAATAAATTCTAATATGATGGATTCGTTTAATAAACGAATCCATCATATTTTGATTTGATTCGTTTAGGATTCGATACAAATTTGATTTGTTGATTCGTTTTGCCATCCCTATTTGAGATGAGTTATTAGTGATGTATATAGTCAAAAAGTCATAGAACATCCCGCTACTGGAGATGCTACCGGCAGACGATAGGATGTCCGATCACCATAAGCCTCTAACTAATTCTCATGCAAGACTCATGATTGTGCAATGCAATGCAGTCTATAGGGCCCAAATACATAATATGATATTGAAACGATGAAGTCATGACATAATACAATTGGGCTCCATGCCCCAAAATGCATATATACAAAAAATTTTACAACTCAATCTATAAGACTTAAAACTCTTTACAACTAAACTGGTATTCCCAAGACCTGGTGACTAGTTGACTGCAACACTGCTATCTGGCTCCTCAAGCTCTGAAGTTCGATCAGGTCACCAACTTACAAAACTTAAACACTGTTGAATAGTGAGTCATAAGACTCAGTAAGTAACTATGCTCATACCTTGAGAGTTATACACACACAAAGTCCGAATCGTGTTTCTGTATTAACCTGGGCTGTGTATGAAGCCATTCAAATAATTACAAGTCTGAATTAACTATATAAATCTTATCCTTTTTACAAACATATTAATTGCTACCAATCTCTCTATCTATCTATATATATATTTTAAATCATGTTTCATGTTTACATTTCAACATCCATAATATAAACAACAAGTTTCTATATCCTTATTCACTAAGTCAAGTCTCATTACTTTTTCGCTGCGCTACTCTGATATTTCAGTAGTTACCTGTACACTTCTTGCTAATCTAACTCAGGCAATTATTATAGGAAAAACCCACCTTGAGGCCCCTGTACTCTCAATATTTTTTACATTGCACCCCTGTACTAAATTTTCTACACATTGCACCCCTGCACTCTCAAAAAATTGACATTTCACCCTTATTTTAACGGCAAGTTAACAGAGTTGAGAAATATTTTGACATCACCCACCCTTATTTGTGTCATATCTGCCTGGTTTAGGAAGAAGCACATATGCTAAAAAGAGAAGAGCTAAAAAAATTGGTGTTTGCTATAAATGTGCACGCATGACATGTAATACTCGTTGTCGTTCTTTAGGAATGATGTCTGATAACCGTGAAGCATCTTTGTTTGTTTTTTGTTGTTCATTAATAACACTCCAAGATCGTAGTTTTGATCTAATTTTTGCAATAAATTAGTTGGAATTTTGAATGTATCAGAAGGAGCATAATATTTATGCGCTCTAACATATAGCTATGCGCCCTAGCATAACTTCAAAGTAAAAAAATTTGCTCGGTCCAATCCGAAATAAGGGTGGGTGATGTCAGAATATTTCTCAACTCTGTTAACTTGCCGTTAAAATAAGGGTGGAATGTCAATTTTTTGAGAGTGCAGGGGTGCAATGTGTAGAAAATTTAGTACAGGGGTGCAATGAAAAAAATATTGAGAGTATAGGGGTGCGATGTGTAGAAAATTTAGTACAGAGGTGTAATGTAAAAAATATTGAGAGTACAAGGGCCTTAAGGTGGGTTTTTCCATTATTATAACTATATTTCTTTTATTTCATTGAAATATCATCAAATCGGTATTATAAAATGTTCTTTCTATTCAAGTATTCATTACACTATTATCAATCATGTATACTTGTATATGTAATCATAATATCATGCACTAGTATTTACAAAAGGTTACTCTTATGTAAAAATACAACTCATATAAACATCAATCATATATACATATAAATGTTATAATGCTATCATGCATTAATATCAGCTATATGAATCTCAAATGATTACTAAAATATATGAATTATATGAATAACGTATAAATTATACTCTACTTTAACATGACAAGTTTTTTATAAAATATTTCTTGAAAACCCTTTCTGAAAAACTCTTTGCCGAAAACTCTATTTTAATTTTTCTTTCTGGAAAAGCATTTCTCAACTATTTGCAAAACTTATATGAAAATCTGGTAAACTCAAATCGTAATACGGACATCTTGTACCTCAGTAAAAATCTGGTGTTTAGGGACGCTACGTATCGACATCCCCCAAAATGCACCTCTACGCCCAGGAACCGACTCAACTAGATGTGTCCGGGAATACTCAACTGGGTCTATGAAACTTATGGTCTTAGGGTGTTACGTATCGCCGTCCCCCAAGAAACAAAACTAGAACTGGGGGTGTGGATCTATGCTACCACCCGAGCTCTGAACTAGAGTCCAGGTACACGAACCTATGCCGTCATCTTGACTCTGAACTAGGATCTAGGAGCGTTACGTATTGTCATCCCCCTAGTCCTCTACATGTGCACATGTCTCTGTACCCGTCAATTTCAACTGTATCAGGTTTCATACTGGGGTGAGTTTTTCCCTCATGCCCCGAAAAACATAAAACCATATTTCTTATCTCAAAACTATAAGAAACATTTTCTGAAATACATTTCTTTCAAAAGCATCTGAAACTTTTCTTTAAAACACTTTGAATTTCAAAACCATTCTTAACTCAACTTTTGAAAATCATAACACACAAATATGCATATACACTTCTTATGCTTCCACTTACCCATGCCATAGTTTCTTATATACTTATCTTTATGTTGTCATACATTTACATGCATATGTTCATGTGTACCTATAAATTAATGACATGTGAATCCTACCCTTTTCATGCTTCCATCTTTAACTATCTTATGCGCTATATGTTTATACTATCTTTAATATACTTTACATATATCATACATGCTCACTTACAATATACACTATTACAATTCTATAACCATATGCAACCCGATATACATAATATTATGTATTATTACGCAAACTAATAAGCTTAACTACTTCAAAACATACCTCAGCACATTTCTCATACCAACTCAATAATTTTATAACATGTTCTATACCCACTTATATCTGTCAATACTATGCAAACTCAATCCACATGCATTCATACCATAAAATATACATGTGCATATACTTCTCATACTAACTTACCGATTCCATATTTATGCTTGCACATACACAATCAAAGCTCTACTGCTATATCAATCTTCACATATATTCAGACTTCAAATTCTTAGTTCTTAAACTTATTTAACCATTTCCCAAATATCAGCTTGTGCTCAAACATTCTTATCTTGTGCATTTTACAAATCATTCTTATATCATAACTCATACACATACATCACATTTTAGCATATATATATTTTTAACTCGCATTCCTATAGACATAATCATATCGTCATTTACATTCACACATATTCAATTTCCATCCAACGATGTCAAGTAATTAAATTTTCCTGACATAAAACATTATTTTCTTTCATTCCCTTCAATAATAAGGTTTAGAAGAAGCTTAGAGTTTTCATTCTCAAATCAATCATCAAACATATTTTCAAACAATACATACTAAATCATCACTTGAAGTAATTTCAACACACAAATTCATGAAATATTTGGCTTTTTACTTTTCTTTATAGTTCAGTCAAGAAGCCACATTTAATTCTTTTTAAAGCATAACTATTCCCATGGCATGAATATAGTCACACTTACACACCCAAATGACCACTAAATAGAAACATCCCTCTCCCTTGACACCATTGTATTCGGCTAAATGGCCCTTATTGCTCCCTTGAATTTTCTCAAATAACACATTCATCATACTCAAAACCTATTCTTTTCAAGAACTAACAAAGTAGACTCAGCTAACAATTCTATTAAATTAGCTAAAATAACAACTCAATAAAAACAAAGAACTGATTATTTCTTTGTAAAACCAATAAAATAAAAAACCCCCAAAATTTCCCCAATTTCTAGGGTTCTACTGATTTCCCCCAATTCCTTAATCTTTCAAATTTCTATCAATTTCATATATAAAACTAAATTGAAAATTCAATCCTGCATGTTTTTAATCACCATATTCATCCAATTACTCATTTTCTTTAACAAATCCAAACTCATCAAACACAAATAATCTCAAGGAAATCACTGCTATAGTATACTTACCTCTCCTCTGCTCGACAAATCCAGTGTCGAGGACACGCCGAAAACTCACCGGGGACCAGAGACAAGGCTGAGCATCTCTATCTCTCTTTCTCGTGCACTGTATCTACTCTTTCCCTGCTCACGGTTTCTACTCATCATCACACTGGAAGCTCGCCGGCGACGAGACACAGCCGGAGTTTTTCCCTCTTTCTCTCTTTCTCTCCTGCTCTCTCTCGGTCTTTCTTCATTTCTCTGCTTTTCTCTCAACTCTTCTCATTTTTATTCCCTCTGTTTTCTGCGTGAGTGTGTGTGTGTAATATGTGTAACACGTGTGTGTGTGTTTAAATAGGTTTGTGTGTGTATATAATATAATATACGTGTATAAAAAAAATTATCTAGGATTTATATATATATATATATGTATACACAATTGGTAAATTTCAACTTAATCCCTCAAAATTAATTTAATATAAACTTATAAATAATTTCGTGAAAAAGTTCCCATTTTACCATAAAAATAATAAACTTCGTGTTCGGACATGGCCACACACGCGAAAATAAAATTTACGCAACACGCTAAAATAACCCGGGATGTTACATTCACACCTCCTTATATAGGATTCGTCCTCGAATCCTGACCTGGGCATACTGAAACCAAACAACAAGCAAGGACCGATATGGTCTAAACAAAAAACATACTTACTAAGATCGTCGAATAGCCAGCAGCTGTAGTCACTGACACTCTATAACCTTTGGTCAGATACCATATTTGTAACATCCGGCTACTGGAGATGCTACCGGCATGCTATAGGCTGTCCTATCACCATAAGCCTCTTACTAATTCTCATGCAAGACTCATGATTGTGCAATGCAATGCAGTCTATAGGGCCAAATCACATAATATAATATTGAAACGATGAACTCATGACATAATACAACTGGGCTCCATGCCCCAAAATGCATATATACAAAAATTTTTACAAATCAATATATAAGACTTAAAACACTATACAACTTAACTGGTATTCCCAAGAGCTGGTGACTGGTTGACTGCAACACTGTTATCTGGCTCCTCAAGCTCTGAAGTCTGTGGTCGACCGATCAGGTCACCAACCTGCAAAACTCAAACACTGTTGAATAGTGAGTCATAAGACTCAGTAAGTAACTATTTTCATACCTTGAGCGTCATACACACACAAAGTGTGAATCCTGTTTCTGTATTAACTTGGGCTGTCTATGAAGCCATTCAAATATTTACAAGTCTGAATTAACTATATAACTCTTATCCATTTTACAAACATATTACTTGCTACCAATCTCTCTATCTATCTATACATATATTTTAAATCATGTTTCCTGTTTACATTTCAACATCCATAATATAAACAACAAGTTTCTATATCATTATTCACTAAGTCAAGTCTCATCACATTTTCGCTGCGCTACTCTGATATTTCAGTAGTTACCTATACACTCCTTGTTAATCTAACTCAGGCAATTATTATAACTATCTTTCTTTTATTTCATTGAAATATCATCAAATCGGTATTATAAACGTTCTTTCTATTCAAGTATTCATTACACTATTATCAATCATGTATGCTTGTATATGTAATCATAATATCATGCACTAGTATTTACAAAAGGTTACTCTTATGTAAACATACAACTCATACAAACATCAATCATATATACATATAAATGTAATAATGATATCATGCATTAAAATCAGCTATATGCATCTCAAATGATTACTAGAATATATGAATTATATGCATAACTTATAAACTATACTCTACTTTAACATGACATGACATGTTTTTTTTAAATACTTCTTGAAAACCCTTTCTGAAAAACTCTTTGCCGAAAACTATATTTTACTTTTTCTTTCTGGAAAAGCTCTTTCTCAACTATTTGCAAAACTTGTCTGAAAATCTGGTAAACTCAAATCATAATACGGGCATCTTGTACCTCAGTAAAAATCTGGTGTTCAGGGGCGTTACGTATCGCCGTCCCCCTGAATGAACCTCTACACCCATGAACCGACTCAACTGGACGTGTCCGGGAATAATCAACCGGGTCTCTGAAACAAGTGGTCTTGGGGCGTTACGTATTGCCGTCCCCCGAGCCACAAAACTATAACTGAGGGTGCAGATCGATGCTACTACCCAAGCTATGAACTAGAGTCCATGTACACGAACCTATGCCGTCATCCTGACTCTGAACTATGATCTAGGGGCATTACGTATCGCCGTCCCCCTAGTCCTCTACATATGCACATGTCTCTGTACCCGTCAATTCCAACTGTATCAGGTTTCATACTGGGGTGAGTTTTTCCCTCATGCCCCGAAAAACATAAAACCATATTTCGTATCTCAAAATTATAAGAAATATTTTCTGAAATACATTTCTTTCAAAAGCATCTGAAACTTTTCTTTAAAACACTTTGAATTTCAAAACTATTCTTAACTCAACTTCTGAAAATCATAACACACAAATATGCATATACACTTCTTATGCTTCCACTTACCCATGCCATACTTTCTTATATACTTATCTTTATGTTGTCATACATTTACATATGTTCATGCGTACCTATAAATTAATGACATGTGAATCCTACTCTTTTCATGCTTCCATCTTTAACTATCTTATGCGCTATATGTTTTTACTATCTTTAATATACTCTATATGTATCATACATGCTCACTTACAATATACACTATTACAATTCTATAACCATATGCAACCCGATATACATTTATATACATAATATATGTATTATTACGCAAACTAATAGGCTTAACTACTTCAAAACATACCTCAACACATTTCTCATACCAACTCAATAATTCCATAACATGTTCTATACCCACTTATATCTGTCAATACTATGCAAACTCAATCCACATGCATTCATACCATAAAAATATACATTTGCAGATATTTCTCATACTAACTTACCGATTCCATATTTATGCTTGCACATACACAATCAAAGCTCTACTCCTATATCAATCTTCACATATATTCAGACTTCAAATTCTCAGTTCTTAAACTTATTTAACCATTTCCCAAATATCAGCTTGTGCTCAAACATTCTTATCTTGTGCATTTTACAAATCATTCTTATACCATAACTCATATACATACATCACATATTAGCATATATACATTTTCAACTCGCAATACATACTAAATCATCACTTGAAGTAATTTCAACACACAAATTCATGAAATATTTGGCTTTTTACTTTTCTTTATAGTTCAGTCAAGAAGCCACATTTAATTCTCTTTAAAGCATAACTATTCCCATGGCATGAATATAGTCACACTTACACACCCAAATGACCACTAAATAGAAACATCCCTCTCCCTTGACACCATTGTATTCGGCCAAATGGCCCTTATTACTCCCTTGAATTTTCTCAAATAACACATTCATCATACTCAAAACCTATTCCTTTCAAGAACTAACAAAGTAGACTCAGCTAACAATTCTATTATATTAGCTAAAATAACAACTCAATAAAAACAAAGAACTAATTATTTCTTGTAAAACTAATAAAATAAAAACCCCCAAAATTTCCCCAATTTCTAGGGTTCTACCGATTTCCCCCAATTCCTTAATCTTTCAAATTTCTATCAATTTCATATATAAAACTAAATTAAAAATTCAATCCAGCATGTTTCTAATCACCGTATTCATCCAATTACTCATTTTCTTTAACAAATCCAAACTCATCAAACAAAAATAATCTCAAGGAAATCACTGCTATAATATACTTACCTCTCATTTGCTCGAAAAATCCGGTGTCGATGATACGCCGGAAACTCACCGGCGACCAGAGACAAGGTTGGGCGTCTCTCTCTCTCTGTCGTACATTGTATCTACTCTTTCCCTGCTCATGGTTTCTACTCATCATCACACTATAGGCATCGCTGGTAGCTCGCCGACGACGAGACACGGCCGTAGTTTTTCCCTCTATCTCTCCTCCTCTCTCTCGGTCTTTCTTCATTTCTCATTTTTTCTCTCAACTCTTCATTTTTTATTCCCTCTGTTTTCTGCGTGAGTGTGTGTGTGTGTAATATGTGTAACACGTGTGTGTGTGTGTGTTTAAATAGGTGTGTGTGTGTGTGTATATAATATAATACACGTTTATAAAAAAAATTATCTAGGATTTATATATATATATATATATTATATATATATATATATATATATATATATATATATATATGTATACACAATTGGTAAATTTCAACTTAATCCCTCAAAATTAATTTAATATAAATTATAATTAATTTCGTGAAAAAGTTCCCATTTTACCATAAAAATAATAAACTTCGTGTTCAGACGTGGCCACACACGCGAAAGTAAAATTTACGCAACACGCTAAAATAACCCGGGATGTTACATTTACCTCTCCTTATATATGATTCGTCCTCGAATCCTGACCTGGGCATACTGAAACCAAAAAACAAGCAAGGACCGATATGGTCTAAACAAAACGCATACTTACTGAGATCGTCGAATAGCCAACAGTTGCAGTCACTGACACTCTATAACCTTTGGTCTGATACCATCTTTGTAACATTCAGCTACTGGAGATGCTACCGGCAGGCGATAGGCTCTACTATCACCATAAGCCTCTAACTAATTCTCATGCAAGACTCATGATTGTGCAATGCAATGCAGTCTATAGGGCCCAAACACATAATATGATATTGAAACGATAAACTCATGACATAATACAACTGGGCTCCATGCCTCAAAATGCATATATACAAAAAGTTTTACAACTCAATCTATAAGACTTATAACTCTATACAACTTAACTGGTATTCCCAAGACCTGGTGACTGGTTAACTGCAACACTGTTATCTGGCTCCTCAAGCTCTGAAGTCTGTGGTCGACTGATCAGGTCACCAACATGCAAAACTCAAACACTGTTGAATAGTGAGTCATAAGACTCAGTAAGTAATTATGCTCATACCTTGAGCGTCATACACACACAAAGTCTGAATCATGTTTCTGTATTAACCTGGGTTGTCTATGAAGCCATTCAAATATTTACAAGTCTGAATTAACTATATAACTCTTATCCATTTTACAAACATTACTTGCTACCAATCTCTCTATATATCTATACATATATTTTAAATCATATTTCCTGTTTACATTTCAACATCCATAATATAAACAAAAAGTTTCTATATCCTTATTCACTAAGTCAAGTCTCATCATGTTTTCGCTGCACTACTATGATATTTCAGTAGTTACCTATACACTCATTGTTAATCTAACTCAGGAAATTATTATAACTATCTTTCTTTTATTTCATTGAAATATCATCAAATCGGTATTATAAAACGTTCTTTCTATTCAAGTATTCATTACACTATTATCAATCATGTATGCTTGTATATCAATCATCAAACATTTTCAAACAATACATAGTAAATCATCACTTGAAGTAATTTCAACACACAAATTCATGAAATATTTGGCTTTTTACTTTTCTTTATAGTTAAGTCAAGAAGCCACATTTAATTCGCTTTAAAGCATAATTATTCCCATGGCATGAATATAGTCGCACTTACACACCCAAATGACCACTAAATAGAAACATCCATCTCCCCTGACACCATTGTATTCGGCCAAAGGGCCCTTATTGCTCCCTTGAATTTTCTCAAATAACACATTCATCATACTCAAAACCTATTCTTTTCAAGAACTAAAAAAGTAGACTCGGCTAACAATTCTATTATATTATCTAAAATAAAAACTCAATAAAAACAAAGAACTGATTATTTCTTTGAAAACCCAATAAAATCAAAAACTCCCCAAAATTTCCCCAATTTCTAGGGTTCTACCGATTTCCCCAAATTCCTTAATCTTGCAAATTTCTATCAATTTCATATATAAAACTAAATTAAAAATTCAATCCAGCATGTTTCTAATCACCGTATTCATCCAATTACTCATTTTCTTTTACAAATCCAAACTCATCAAACACAAATAATCTTAAGGAAAATCACTGCTATAGTATACTTACCTCTCCTCTGCTTGACAAATCCAGTGTCGAGGACACGCTGGAAACTCACCGGCGACTAGAGACAAGGCCGGGCGTCTCTCTCTCTCTCGCGTACTGCTTCTACTCTCTCACTGCTCACGGTTTCTGCTCATCATCACGCCGAAGGCAGTGATGGAAGCTCACTGATGACGAGACACGACCAGATTTTTTCCCTCTTTCTCTCTTTCTCTCCTGCTCTCTTTCGGTCTTTCTTCCTTTCTATACTTTTCTCTCGACTCTTCTCATTTTTCTTCCCTCTATTTTCTGCATGATGAATTATAGAGTAAGTGTTTGAGTTGGAAAGGTTTAAAGAAATGAATTATAGAGTAAGTGTTTGAGTTGGAAAGGTTTAAAGTTTGATTTGGGAGTAATGGATTGTGATTAATTAGTAGTTAGTGTTGATAAATTGTTAGTTTAAAATGTGTAGAATTGGTATAAATTGATGGATGGTGTATTTGATTGGTTACATATGTATTGGGATGAAATTTAGTAAGAATTGCATGAAGAAATGAAAATGTAGAACCTGGGAAACATGTATGTGTTGCGACGCAGGAAGACTCTTGCGTCGTGACGCGTGATGGAATTTGTGCGGAGTTCCTAAGTGATGCGCGTCGCAACGCACATGACACTTGTGTCGCGACGCGGATACAAATTCGGCCCAAACTGATTTTAAACCATTCCAGTTCCACCCCAGCATGTTAGAGGTCGCCCTAAGAGTCTCATATCGGTCCATAATCGCACAGTACATCATGGTATAAGTATTTGAATAGATTAATTTAGTTGACTACGGAATATGTTCCCAGCCTAGTTCTAACCAAGGTTGTCAATTTTAGAATATCGCAGGAACCGAAAATTTCCTTCAGCAAGCGAATACCAGCCAGTATAAGCACAATGAGTGGACTCTTTCTCTTTTACTTGCTTTTCAATTCGCATTTTCACATCAGACTTACTTTTCTGCAAATAGGGCGTTAGCCATTATTTACTTACAGTTGTTTTTCAGATAGTAATGATTTAGAACAAACATGTTTTTAAACATGAGATTTATGTTTTCGTGGCATGAGGTAATCACCCCAGTATGTAACTTGATACCGCATGGAATTGACAGACAGAGGCATGTGCACATGTAGAAGACTAGGGGGATGGCGAAACATAACGCCCCTAGATCCTAGTTTCAGAGCCATGATGGCAGCATAGGTTCGTGTACCTGGACTCTAGTTCAGAGCTTGGGTGGTAGCATAGATCCGCACCCCCAGTTCTAGTTTGTGGCTTGAGGGACGGCGATACGTAATGCCCCAAGACCACCATTTTCAGAGACTCGGTTGAGTTATTCCCGGACACGCCCAGTTGAGTCATTTTACTGGGCTTTGGGCACCACCAGTTTCAGAGACAGTAGTGGCATGCTTTGGGGGACGGTGATACGTAACGTCCCAAAGTCATGGATTTGCAATGCTGGTTTCAGTTAGGCGTATGGGGGACGGCGATACGTAACGCCCTCATACGTCAAGGTTTTTCAGACAAAGAACAGCTCACAGTTTTCAGATTTACATTACACAGTTTTCAGAAATCAGATTTTAGAAAATAGTTTTCAGAAATCAGAGTTTCCAAAGCAGTTTGCAGAAAGATCAGTTTTATTAAAGAGATTTCATATGTAGTGATTTTTCTAAAAACTTTAGTTTTGAAGATTTAATGATTTGATTTGAGATTTTCAGTTTCATGTCCATTCACTTAGATCGTATAACGATCTAACCCCACTTTCAGTCTCCTGGTTTTGTAGGTAATTTCGGAGGATGAATCGGGAGGATGGATATTGATGCAGTCACTAGGGTTTGGAGTCTACCAGATTAGAGTCAGAGAGCATAAGAGTCCAGTCAAAGTAGAAGTAAAGTTGCATGCATACATTTATGTCGTATAAAACATTATAAGTGTTCGTTAGAGTGTTGTAAAAAGAAGTATGTTCTGAGTACACAGTTATGAGTAATAAAAGCACTTTATGTTGTTAAGTTGGGCTATGGTCCATGTACATGTTTTTGCATTTAGACAGTTTAATAGTGAAGAATATAGTCGAGGAGTCAAAGGCTTATGGGGTTAGCACTGCTATCCTTTGCCGATAACATCTCCCAGATTGGGGATGTTACATGATGTTTTCCTATGATAGAGAATAATTTCCTTAACACCACATCCCTCTCTTCCCCCAAACTGAAGCTGGTGGAAGAGAAGCAAGCTTGAGTTTGGAAATAAACTCACATCGCCCTGAAATCTGAGGTTTGGTAAAGGGATCTGCGGGTTGCTCTTCAGAGTGGATTTCACGAAGTCAGACAATGTCTTGACTGATATGTTGACGGACAAAGTGACAATTAGTTTCAATGTGTTTCATGCGCTCATGATAGACATCATTATGTACGATGTAAATGAAACTTTCGTTGTCACAGTAAAGAGAAATAGCATGGAAATGAGAAACCCTCATGTCACTAAGAAGCCAGTGAAGCTAAATGATTTCTTGGGTAGCATCAGTATTCGCACGATATTCAGATTCAGTACTGAAGTGAGAAACCACATATTGTTTCTTGCTACGCCAAGAGATAAGAGAGTCTCCCTAGAAGATGCAGAGACCAGTTGTCGAACGCCGATCAGTGGGATTATATGCCCAACTAGCATCAAAGTAGGTACGAAGCTCAAGAGAAGAATGAGCTGAAAAATGGAGACCATGAAATAAAGTGCCCTTGATGTAGCGGAATAAATGAAAAACAACTTCATAGTGAGCAGAGTATGGTGTTGACATAAACTAACTAACAACATGAACCGCATAGATAATATCAGGATGGGTAATGTTAAATAAACCAGCTGGCAACTCGCTGGCGGTAGAGAGTAACATGAAGAAAAGTATCATCAGTCACTATAAGCTTAATGTGAGGATCAAGGGGAATAGAGGTGATATTGATATCGGTCAACTCTTTCTGAGCAAGTAAATCAGAAGCGTATTTAGCCTGAGAGAGATAATAGCCAGTCTAATGAGAGAGAGCACCTCAAGACCAAGAAAATAATAGAGATGACCAAGGTATTTCATCTCAAAGTGGTGTTGAATAGAGCTCTTAAGTTCATAAATATCATTCATATCATCCTCTATGATAATCATATCATATACATAATGAGGGAGAATGATAGAACCATTATTTGTTTGCCGAATAAAAAGTGTTGAATTATAAGCACCGGATGTGAACCCAAGTTGATGAACAGTAGTGCTTAACTTCTCAAACTATGTATGAGGAGCATGTTTAAGACTAAATAATGCCCGACGAAGTTTACAAACTTTATGCGGAGCATGAGGTTAGCCAGGTGGAGGCTTCATATAAACTTCTTCAGAGATGTCACCATTAAGAAATGCATTACTCACATCCATCTGAAATAACGTCAACTGAAGAAAGGCTACAACAGCTAGTGACACACTCAAAAATTAATTTTTTACTCTCAAGTATAAGAGTGTCGAAGTAATAAAATAACCTGGTGTGTCCGGGGTCGATCCACATGGAATAGATTTAGTAAAATAAAATAATAATTTGAATAAAAATAACAAGGCTTGATTTGTTTGAAGTGATTGGAGAATTTTTAATTGGACTGCAACAATAAAATAAAATATTGGGGTTAGATGATCCACTTTTAATATTTTAAATTTAGAAATCTCACTTTTTATATTATATAAATTGTCATTATTACCCAATTAATTTATTTCAGGAATTAATAATGCCAAAACATATAAAATCATCCATAAATGTGGTGATAACCTTCGTCTATAACAAGTCCAGTTAGGTACTCAATTATGCCAAATAAATAAAACCAGCCATATAAGCTGTAACAAAGTTTGTCAATAATTAATCGAGATTTAAATTAAATATTAATCATTAGATTACAATTTATATATTATAATAAAAGTGAGATTAATTTATATTTTTATATTAAAAGCTTCACCCTTTACTCCAAAAAAAAGAAATTAGCTACTCATAATTTAAATAAAAGCACACATAATTTTATTACTGAAAGAAAAATAAAATACAAGAAAGCTTTTAAAAAATAAAACACCCAAGAGCTAAAAATCTACAAATTTTCAGAGAAAACTATGGAATCGAGACTACTTAAACTAAGGTGCTTAGCACCTCTAACCTTTTTCTTGCTAACAGTTTGCAAATTGCAAGCTGTTAGCAATTACTTTCTCTTTTTATTTATTATATTTTTTTCTTTTTTTCCATCACCGAAATGTGATAGCAACTTTACTTCTTTTTTTAATATAATTATAATATTTTATATATATATATAGATATATATATATATATATATATATATATATATATATATATATAACATTTTATATATAAAACCTTTGTGGATCCTCCAAAATATATTATATATATTATATAAATATAATAATAATAATAATAATAATAATAATAATATATTTGTGGGTAAATACATCATAAACTCATTTTGTCGTCAATCTAACCACGGTGAATGTTTTCCAAGTCCGATTTGAATCTAGTTGCACGCTCTTTTTGGATTTTCTGGGTCCTGGAAATCAGATCTCATGTCCATTTTTCTTGTTGAGCTTCTGAAACAGTATTTTACCTACACAATATTATTTAACAAATGATTAATTTCTCTTTTATTAAGTGTATACTTTTTAATACTCATCACATCCCCAACCAGCTTATTACTAGTCCCTAGTAATTTAAGCGAAAATTTTTAAAAAAATTCTTATCCAAGTTAATAATTTTTTTTTTCCTAAATAATCAAATAAGTAAATTCTCATGTATTTTTTACCCTTCCTCCATACACACATAAAACAAGGTATCAATCAATTCATTGTGCCTACAATATTCATAGGTTTTTTTTTGAAAAGAGAGTAATATTTTTGTCCTAAAATTATATTAGAGTTCACACATGTTGGCGATGAAAGTTTATTTATAACTATAAAAATAGTTTTTTTTTTTTAAAAAAAATAATACATCTTCAATCATTGTAACGAGTTTTAGGTCAGTGATTCTCAAACCAGTTGGCTTTAGGGCACTAGGTGTTAAGACACCCCTACAGACTTAATTACTCGGATATCAAATGTTAAAAAGAAGAAGTGTCTGATTTCCTTAAGCTTTCTTTTTAACCCATGTAACGAGCTATGAGCCAGTGACTCCCAAACCAGTTGGCCTTAGGACACTAAGTGTTAAAACACTCATACGGACTTAATTTCTCGAGTTAGAGAAGCTACAAAGTCGAACTTAGTCACACACTTTTCATTTTTTTCAATACTGAAGCTCTACCGTTTTACGCGAGCAATCACTGCTTACTGAGATAAGATGTCTGGTTACTAAGTAAAAGCTTGATTATTATCATTTTTTTAATTAAACTAACTCAAGCTCTACCATTTTACACAAACAACCATTTTTTGCTAAGGCAAGATGTCCGGTTACTAAATAAAAACATGATTAGTTTTTTTAATGAAAATATAAATTTCACTCTCTTTTGGTGCTAACTCCAACAAAATAGAGAATTGAATATTACAAAATTTTCAATTACAACCTGCGATCATATGTTACCGTGTATATTGATAATACCTGTCAAATGAGCATATGAAGATCAAATTTAATCAATATTATGGAGAATTCACAAATTTAAATGATTCAAACAAAAAGGAACAAAAATAACTTGTTACGAATTATTTTGAGATGCGTCTCAGGAGCAAAAACTCCTTACACAACCATCTTTGAATAAAAATTCCACTTGGTTAGTCAAATTTTTTTTGTTAGTTTGTGTGTAGTTTTTTTTGAAAAAACAAATAAAAATCAACACAAAATATTTTTTTGTTTACATACAAAATAACAACAAAGAAAAAACAACATATACAAAAACTTATATTTTTTTATAAAACAACAACACAAAAAATAAAAATAATTTTTTTTGAAAGAAGAACACAACATGAAAACAAAAACAATCTGGTCAACTATCCCCACCAACCAAATTGAGACATTGTCTCCAATGTCTGAAAAAGAAGAAGTAGAGTTTAGAAGACATCATCTGGTTAGTGTGAAATTTACAATTGAATCTACGACTATTTAAAATAAAAATTACAGATTAAAATCCAATTCCACTCTACGTTTCTTGCCACGAACATTATCAGACCAGTTCAACATGGAAAGAATGAGGTCGATTTTTGGTTCATAAGCTAAGAGTTTATCAATTAATTCATCAGATTTTCTTACAGTTAGGACGATATCTTTTACTGGTTTCGAAATAAACCCAAGTCTTTTGGCATCTGCAAGAAATACTAAAAGAAAATCTAAAAAATTGTCAACATTAAGTAGTCCAATAGATTTTTAGTGAATGTTCAAGTTCGCCAAAGATGCCACTGTGAAAATTTCTTCCAGTGTGCCCAGCCTACCTGGTAAAGTAATAAAAGCGTCAGCATGATTAATCATTTCAGTAAGTCTTTCAGACATACCTAAGATAATGCATTCTTCTCTATTTGATTTTTCGATGAGTTTTCCGTTTGCCAAAGATTTTGGAATGATCTCCAAAACTTGACTGCCACCTTTTTGTACGGCCTTTGAAACACATCCCATCAGTCCAAGATTGCCGCTGCCATATACTAAGTGCATGTTTCTTTCCTCCATAACTCTACCCAATTCTTTTGCAGCCTCAACAAATCATGGTTTAGTTCCGAGGCTAGTTCCACAAAATACACAGATATTAGTAACTCGTTTTCTTGAAGTTGTCTCCATTTTTGTTATTTCTCTTATCTGGATGTGTTAAATAGAGAAATGACAACTTTTTTAAAAAAAAATTAGAGAAATGACGAGCTGTATTTATGGATCCTGAAAAAGGGTGTGTAATAGAAGCACTAGTACCTGTAAAATGACAATTATCAGATGTACAATAAAATAGATCAAGAAAGTCAAAAAAATTTAGATATTGTCGGCAAAAGTAAAGGAAATCAAAACAGTAATTTAAAGTAAAGGAAATCAAAGCAATAAAAAAAATGTACTGATAGTTGTGATTGTGGCTCACATCTTCCTCTAGTTTTACGTCCAGTAACAGCTTGAACGCCCTTTATGGGTCAGGGATATGCTTCCCATCCAATTTTCTTATAAATTGACAAACATGGTCTTTTACAGTCAGATTCCCGAGACAGTATTGTTGTCTTTCTTTTTGAAATTGTGTATGCAAATTGCGAATTACTCGATGAATATGTCCACTAGGATGAGTTTCAAGAGTCAGTGATATATCATCTAAAGACTCCTTACTCAAGCCATCTCTAATGAATTAAATTTTATCTTCACGATTGTCAGACATCATTCCTAAATAACGACAACGAGTGTTGCACGTCCAGCGTGCACATTTATAACAAATACCTAATTGCTTAGCTCTTCATTTTTTAGCATAGGTGTTTTTCCCTAAACCATGCATGTAAGAAATGAAAGAGTCAGATGACTCACCTGCCAAGTGAACCCTTGCTTCAATTACCCAACGAATATCACTAGGAATGCAATGGATAATAAAAAACCTCATTCTTTCGGTGCGTGCTTTGTAAATTTTCATCATAGCATTTTTAAGGAGAGAAGGAAAATGATTGTGGAGTTTTGCGAGAGTTTCTTCCATACCTTGATGGCTCTAGTCTGGAGATATTTTTCCTTCTTGATCACTTGTGAGAGGGGAAGAAATTTCCACAGGGTAAGTTTGTTCATCTCCAAGAAATGCATTCTTCAATCATTCTGGCAAAGTCTTCAATTCCAGATTGGGTGCTTCCTCATTTTTTTCTTCTTCCATTGTTCCTAGATCCTTTAAATTTTACTTTTCTCCATCATCTTCCAGTATTTGTGAAGAATCAAGTAAAAAATCATTAGGAATATCCGAATATAATTGCATAATTGATTCAAGAAAATTAGTTGTACAAATTTCCATAGGATCAGATAAACTCCCTCGAATATATTCCTCCACAATTGGTTCAATTATTTCCATGCTCTCGTCTTCACAGTACTCATCGTATGGTTGTTTGCACATGTTAAAAACATTAAGCTTCAATGTCATATTGCCAAAGGACAAATTCATGATTCCATTCCTCTAATTAATTAAGGCATTAGCTGTTGCTAAAAATGGACGACCAAGTATTACATGAACTGGCTTATAACTGTCTACTACAAGTTGTGTTTCCAAGACAATAAAATCCACATGATATATGAATTTATCGACTTGTAATAACACATCTTCCACAATTCTTTTCAGTTCATTGACTGATCTATCGGCAAGTAAATGAGTAGTTGAAGTTGGTTTTAACTCGTCAATATTAAGTTGTTGGTAAACCAAAAATGGAAGTAAATTTACATTTGCTCCAAGATCAAGCAAAACATGTTCAATTTTTTGATATCCATTCATACATGAAATAGTTGGACAACCAAGGTTCTTATATTTTAATGCATTATTGATTGAGAGAATGGAACTTATCTATTAATCTAGAAAAGCTTTCTTTTTTACCTGATGTTTCGTTTTAACGGTGCACAAGTCTTTCAGAAATTTGGCATAAGATGGTATCTGTTGGATGGCACTAACAAAGGAATATTGACCTTTACCTGTTTGAATATTTCATATATCTCTGGGGAATGGTTCGATTTCTTTATTTTTAATACCTGAGGAAATGGAGGTGCATTAGAAAAATTGTTATCATCAACGATTGGTAATGGTTCATCAACCTCTTCCTTACCCTCTGAATCTAATTTATTTTCAGCTTCGCAAGGTTCAAGAATAGGTCTTTAGATGACCTTACCACTGCGAAGAGTAATAACAAATTTGACATGGTCTATATGTTGACTTCCAGAACTACCCTTATGAGGGTTTTGATGACTTTTGTAATTTTGCTGTGGTTGTGCAGTAAACTTTCCTTTCTCATTAATGGTCAATGCATGTGATTTTGGAGAAAATATCTTTCAGATCAATCAATGTTTGCACATTTTGGTTATTGATGGCTTCCTGTTTCTCAATGAATGCATGCAAGGTATCCTCAAGGGTTTTCCTATGTGTTGGGATATATGGTGCATAATTATGAGAATTTTGGAAATTCTGGTGTACCTGGGGAGGATGTTGCAATGGTTGTGCTTGGCTATCATTCCTCCAATTGAAGTTTGGTTGGTTTCTCCAATCATAATTGTAGGTTTGGGAGTATGGGTTTGTATTTGGTCTATTAAAAGTGTTTATCGAACTGACTTGGTCATGAAGACGTTCTTGCAAGGCTGGCAAAGTTGGGCAAACTTGTATGGCATGTTCATTTGAATTACAGATTTGACACGTGACTTCTTGAACTGACTTGACATGATCACTCTTTCTCATTTCTAATGCCTCAATATTTTTAGCTAGAGATACATACTTAGCAGAAAAGTCATGGTCTTCCCTAAGGTTAAACATACATCTACCAGATGGTTGTGGTTTTACAGACGACTCATAAGTGCCAACTGTATCCCATTGTTGTGCATTCTCTGCTATGTGTCCTAGGTAATCTAACGCATCTTAGAGATTTTTATCCCTAAACTCACAATTACACATCATTTCTACTACTTGTCTACCTTGGGGTGTTAAACTCTCGTAGAAGTAGGCGACCAGCCTCCATGTTTCAAACTCGTGATATGGACAAACATTCAACATCTCTTTAAACCTCTCCCAACATTGGTAAAGTGTTCCCACCGACCCTTGTGTGAAAGTTGTGATTCTATTCTTAAAGGAGTTTGTCCTGTGAGGGGGAAATAAATTTTTTTAGAAACTGTTCTTGTAAATCATCCCATGTTCTGATGGATCCTGAACCTAAAGTTCTGTAGATAAATTTTAGCTTTATCCTTTAAAGAAAAGGGAAAAAACTTTAATCGAATTATATTCATGATGTAATTTTGGTTTGTGCATATGTTACATGCCTCTTCAAATTCCCTTAAGTACTGATAAGGATTTTCTGATTCTAGACCGTGGAATATGGGTAAAAGTTGGATGACACCTGGCTTGAAGTTGAAATGTGTTACATCTAGGGAAAAATAATGCAAGATGGTGATCCTATCCTAGTGGGACTCATGAATTGTCTGAGTGTCATAGGATGATTAAGATCGCCATGCTGAGACTCGTTTTCTTTCTGATCAACTGGATTTTTAACTCGGGCATGTGGGTTTTCATTTTGGTTCTCGGCCATTTTGACTAACGATGAAGGTGATGGAGACTCTCTATTTAATCTACCTCTAGATAATCGAGACCAGTGTCTCATGCAACCTAAATGTAGACTATATGCTAAAATTTAAAAATAAAATACTTAACAATAATATAATAATAATAATAATAATAATAATAATAATAATAATAATAATAATAATAATAATAATAAATGGGACAAAAAAATAAAAATAAAAATAAAAATAAAATGACAAAAGAAAAGAAAAACAAGGAAAGAAAATACAAATGTAGTGATTAGATCTAATGAGATACATAAAATACAAACAAAAGAAATAAAAAAAAAAAAAGAAATGCAATATATACATACATACATACATACATACATACATACATACATACACATACACAAGGATGTTAAATTATTATTCTATCTACTAAATTATATTCCCCGGCAAAGGCGCCAAAAACTTGACACGCTCAAAAAGTGGTTCCGTATTCCTAAGTATAATAGTGTCGAACTAATAAAATAACCCGGTAAGTCCGGGGTCGATCCATAGAGAATAGATTTAGTAAAATAAAATAACAATTTGAATAAAAATAAAAAGGCTTGATTTCTTTGAATTGATTGGAGAATTTTTAATTGGACTGCAACAATAAAATAAAATACTGGGGTTAGGTGATCCACTTTTAATATTTCAAAATTAGAAATCTCATTTTTTATAATATATAAATTGTCATTATTACCCAATTAATTTATTTCAGGAATTAATTATACCAAAACATATAAAACTAGCCATAAAGGCAGTGATAATTTTTTTCTATAACAAGTCCAGTTAGGTACTCAATTATGCCAAATAAATAAAACCAGCCATATAAGTGGTAACAAAGTTTGTCAATAATTAATCAAGATTTAAATTAAATATTAATCCTTAGATTACAATTTATATATTATAATATAAGTGAGATTAATCTATATTTTCATATTAAAAGCTTCACCCTTTACCCCAGTAAAAAGAAATTAGCTACTCATAATTTAAATAAAAACAACATAATTTTATTACTGAAAGAAAAAGAAAATATAAGAAAGCTTTTAAAAAATAAAACTCACAAGTGCTAGAAATCCATAAATTTTCAGAGAAAATTATGGAATCCAGACTACCTAAACTAAGGTGCTGAGCACCTCTATTGCTTACTAACATCTTGCAAATTAAAAGCTGTTAGCAATTACTTTCTCTTTTTATTTATTATATTTTTTTTCCTTTTGTTGCCATCACCGAAAAGTAATGGCAACTTTACTTTTTTAAATATAATATTAATATATTATAATATATATATATATATATATAAATCTTGGTGGGACATCTAATATAATATATATAAAAGATTTTATATATAAAATCTTGGTGAGTTCTCCAAAATATATTATATATATATATATATATATATATATATATATATATATTATATATATATATATAATACACTTGTGGGTAAATACATCATAAGCTCATTTTGTCGTCAATCTAAACACGGTGAATATTTTCCAAGTCCGATTTGAATCTAGCTGTCACGTTCTTTTGGGTTTTCTGGGTCCTGGAATTCAGATCTCATATCCATTTTTCATGTTGAGCTTACGAAATAGTATTTTACCTACACAATAAATCATAATAAAATATAAATATAATTATTATTTAACAAATGTGCTAAATTAAGAGGATTAATGAAATTATAAGTGTAAAATGATTAATTTCTCTTTTATTAAGTGTACACTTTTTAATACTCATCAGCTAGTAAACTACAGACCGAAGTAAGACGGGTAACAAGGGTAAAATTCTCTTTATAATCAATCTCATATTCCTAAGAAAATCCATTGGCAACAATACGAGCTTTATACCTTTCAACAAAGCCATCATATTTGGTCTTGATTTTTTATATCTATTTGCACCCACTAGCTGACGTTTCTGTGGAAGATCAACTAAATCCCATGTATGAGATTTTTCAAGAGCCTATAATTCTTCTACCATAGCTTGCTGCCAAACAGGGTTAGAACTAGCCTCGGAATAAAATATAGGTTCATAGAGATTAAGAGTTGTAGAAAAACAATGATAGTCCCTAAGCTTAACAGGAAGTTCTGTGACCCTAGTAGAGTGATAAAGAGAATGAGGAATACCTGAAGAAGATGTAAGGGTACTGGAGGTGTCAGTGGCAGATCTGTTAGGCGGCACAGACAGTGAGAGATCGGCTGAAGCTAAGTCATCCGTCGAAATCACAGTGGAATCATCTTCGGGAAATTAGTTAACACTATTGTCAGTAAAAATGATATTGGGTGAAGAAGGAATAGACTAAAATTTGGAAACATAAGAGACCATTTTGTCTTTCCAGAAGATGACATATGGAGATATACGTAGGCATTTAGAGAGAGGATCCCAACATCAGTAACTTTTATGGTCAATGTCATATCCTAAGAAATGACACAACCGAGCTCGATAAAAGGGAATTTTGATGAAGCAATAAGGCTCGAATTGGCTCCAATTTATCATCAAGAGCTATGATAAATTGAATTACCTTTGACGATCTCTGAAGGCCGTGAATTTTTCAGCATCGACATCACACTCCCACGGCAGTCCAGAAAAAGTCAATTGATACCAGAGAAACTACATCCTTGACTGAATGTCAATAATGGATTGACCAGGTTCCTGATGCATTTGATAAAGACGGCATATCAATTTATACCGATGTGAGGGGTCAGTGGCAGTATAGCGATGAGTAAGAAAATCCCAGAGAGATTTGACTGTGTTAAATCGCACAAATTGGAGGCTGATAGTGAAGACTGAGGAATTGTGAAACTATGTAATGATTTTGTGATTATGACTATCCCAATCCTCAAGACGGCCAGCAAATGAGTCATCACTTTCATCCTTACGCTGAATAGGTTCTTTAATGGTATCGGCAATATAACACCAGAGCTTGCGGCCTTTGAGAAAGCTACGCATAGCTTGTGTCCATAAGACATAATGATAGTCATCTAATGTGATCTGTATAGGATGAGAAATATCAGAGTGCTCCATGAAAATAGCCATAAACTTCTCAAAATTCCCAACCATATAAGAATAGTGTTTGAAAGGTAGATAGAGATAGATCAAACAACGAATAGGGATTTGGAGGCTGTGGTGTCACCCCACTCACTGGAGAAACGAAGATCTAAAAAATGAGGGTTTAGGTTACGATTTTGATAGTGATCAACAGCAAATGGGAGGGCAATCAACGACGAAAAGGATCTAAATCGAATGGCACCAGAATCATCACCGAAAAGGCTCAAAATTACGACGGCGCGTTGGAACAGACACATGACAAGTTGCGCATGAAGGGCTCGTGCGGAGGTGCTACAATGTTGGTCGGCTGGAACTTCAATTGGACCTAGGGAACGAACTATCTGATACCATGTTAGAGATTGATCTGAATAATTTGTGTATTCCAATCTAAATTACAATTACACTATAATAGCTTTTATGTAGACAATACAAAAATCAAACTAGGAAAAGAATAATATAATTATGTACAATAGAAAATCTTTCTATGATAGGGAAATATAAAAGGGAATAATTTCCTTAACAATGAATGAATATCCTGTATAATGTAATTTTCTTAATAATTTTAAATGTCTTTGATAAATGATAAGTTCTTGAATAAAAAAGCTTTTTTAAAACAGTTCAATAGAAATTGCTTTCATAGCTAAAGAACAACTAATTATACTAAGAGTATTATTTAATATATGCACCCTTAAATATTACCTAAATGTTAGAGGAGAAATGCCAATCTTCGACGAGAATGCTTTAATAAAAATGTCCTAGCTAAAACTACGGATGGCAATTTGATCATATATATTGGATATCCGATCATAACCAACCAAAATAAAAATTCGAAATTTAATAGATAGTGGATAGGTTTCGAATATGAAAATGGACATGGGAAATAGATATTGGTCGATTATGATTTTAATATTTTGGATATCGGATATCCAATATCCGACCAAAAATAAATAAATAATAATAATATTATTAATTATAAAACCAAAATTAATCTTTTAAAAAGATTCAAGTAAAAATAGCAGCAAAACAAAAAGAACACATATATTATATAATACTCCAACAACTATTTACATCCATTTTTTGATGATTCCAATTTTTATTATCCACTCAAAAATTCAAGTTACAAGCATCTTATATACTATTTTAATAATAATCGTATTTTTTACATTCTCAAAAATATCCGTCCAAAATGACAAATGTTAGTTACATGAGTGTTGGCAACTTTCGTAACAAAATAGGTTAAATTGAATTGTAATGAGTCTTGAAGATCTCGAAGCAATTGGACAAGCATGTGGACAACATCAAATGAAAATATTAGGGATTCTGTTCATGATGTATTCTTATTTGGGTTCAAACGCTCAGTGTTACTGGATCGTCTGATATTTCGTTCGAACAGAAGCTTTCAGAGAATACTCATTCGAGTCATGTTCTTCATCACGTTCGAACGAAACTTACCAGAAGCTTCCCGTTCGACTTGTGTTCGTTATTGCGTTCAAATAATTTTACAGAACTACTCGCGTTCGTCAAACATTCTTGTGATGTTCGAACGCCCATGCTTTACTGGACTATTTTGGACTTATTTTGAAGCCAATTTAAGACAACTAAAACCCTACATATTAAAAGAAACACATAGCCACTTTACCTTGGGTTGGTTATTTTACAAGAAATACAATTTACAGATCCTAAACCTTATTTATTTTTTTCTTTCCAATAATCACCTTGAAAACTTATTGATTCTATTGTCTTATATGTTTTGGTAATTTTGTTCTTTGATAACCATCAATACAATTCACAATCCTTACCCCAATACCCTAATCTGTCAGAGTTCTGAGGAGGTGATTGGAGGTCGGAGATCCGGTATCGCTAGTTTACATATTGGATTCACTCAGAGACTTCAGAGGTTCTGAAGAAGGCCGCTTAGTGCGGGCTCGAGGAGTTCTTCGGGTTATTACAGTCTAAAATAATTCGAGTCAGCAAAGGTATTTCCATAAGTTTTATATCATCATTGCAAGTTTTCTCTATTATAGTGGATTCATGTGGTAGCCTATTCCCGGAGTGGTTTTTTACTCTTGAGAGTTTTCCACTCCGTCAATAAAATTTCTTGTGTTGATTCTCTTTAATGCTTCGATATTTTCATTATTTAATCTCTATTTATATTTAAAAGTGGTTGATTAACTCGTTCAATAGCAGCTCTACCATTGATCTGTCTTAGTTAGAGTCATTGATTGATTCATTCCGCACAGGGTCAGAATCATTGACAACTACAAATTTTCAATTAGTATCAAAGCCAGAGTTCGTTCCTTGATTCATAAACTATGGATAAAAGTCAACCCTTAAATTATCCCATGTTATTTGTGGAACTGAGTACCCTCATTGGAAGGTACGCATGTGAGCATTTCTTAAATCCCTAAATTAGAGGATATGGAATTCAGTAGAATATGGGAGGAAACCTCTCATGGTCATAGTTGATAGGGTCTCTGTTGGGGCAGTTGTGGAACCCCTAGGGTCGGATCGGTGCCTTGTGTAGTGGAAATGGGTCTAACCCATGAATATCAAGCATGAATGTAATTTTAAATAATTTAATAAAATATTATATATCATTACGAGTATATAGGAAAAAATCGGGGCTGAATCGGAGTCCAGAAGCTCCAGAATTAAGCAAAACAAAATCAGTGCGCGAAGCACATGACGTGCTCGCTACAGTGTCGCGCGCACTGTGCAAATTTTTTTATTTTCATTTCTTTCTTTTCTTCATCTCACTTTAAAAACACCCAAAATTAATTTTTAATATTAAAACCAACATCAACACATGTTATAGAATAAAAATCAAGTTTTTCAAAATATCAAATATTTTTACAAAAACATAAATTTATTCTAAATACGCATTTGCGTAAATTTTGAATCTAATACACAAACCAAATTAGAATCCTAATAAGAAATGTCTCGTGAACAATTTTAGTTCACCTAAATATGGTCAAGTGAATCTAGAATGGTAGCCATAGCTCTAAGCTTTGATATAAAGTTCCAAATCTTATTAATTGTTCCATGTCCAACATGAACATCTTTGACCTAATAAATAAGCATATTGTGTTTATACTTCTAAAGTAATTAAGCTATGTGATCATGTATCTAATACACAAAGGAACATAGCTTAGAAGAAGATCAAACATTACCTAGTAATCTTGATGCAAGATCCAAACTACTTCTCCTTTGTTGAAATCGTTGGAGAACCTCCAAGGTATGCAAGCTTGACTTCAAGATCCAACCTTGATTTCCAATGCTAACACACTCCACTTCAAGATCTAACCTTGATTTCCAATGCTAACACACTCCACTTTAAGAACGGTGCCGACAGTCACCATCGCCACATGTCGCCATGTGTCACTCCACGTCATTTCCACGTCATCATCCACATCACCAGGTTGACCATTCAACATGCCACCTCACTGCCACATCATCATCAACCAATCACAGCGTGCCATGTGTCGCAATTCTATGGTACCGACAGTCAAATTGCCACGTGTCGCCACATCACCGCCACGTCAGCATCAAATATTGGCTCTCTTATTCCTATCTGACACGTGGCGGATAAGAATCTAGCCGACCAATCAGAAGCCGCCACGTGTCACAATAATTGAAGCCCCAACCACCTTGCCACGTGTCACCTTATCACCTTATCCAGAATCTTCAACGGACGAACCAGAAGCTGCCACATCGACCAAACAGGTGTCGCCACGTGAGCTGGGCGTCGGGACGCGCGACCTTTACTGACCCCTATAAATAGAGCGCGAAATCCCAGTTTCAGTTGTACCACTCTCTCTCATCTCTTTGATGTAAAGAGGGAGTTTCTCTCTATACTTTCTTTTAGTTTTTAGTTTTGTAATTAATTTTATTATGTTTTGTAATAATAGTAATTTACTTTTTTACTTTTTACAGTTTTTACTATTCACCATGAGGAGGTAACTTCCCCAGCTAGGGTGAAATGTAATTCTTTTACTATTTCTATTTAGATTAATCTCCCTTAAATATAATATATTCATTATTTCAAATATTGACTTAAAAAGGATACCGCCAGATTGGTCGGTTGGTAATTCATTTTAATCTGGTTTAAACATGACTAATCAAGGATACCGCCAGATTGGTCGGTTGGTAATTACACTTTCTTACCGCCTCTATGGCAGGTTCATGGACAAATCTTTTTACCGCCTTAATGGCTGGTTGGACTTAATTTGACTTAATCAGGATACCGTCTATATGGCTGGTTGGTAATGTTATCACAAGTTTATATATTATATTATGAGAGATATCTAAATTAGTAGTAGTAAAAGTAATTACTTTTACCTTAGCATTTTATTTTATTGTAATTTACTCTTCAGCAATTTACTTTTCAGCATTTTACTTTATGTCTTTTATTTTCAAGTTTTTACTAGCCCTAGTTATGTGTTGTAACTAATTTAGTTATCTGGGGTTGTGATGACTTTTAATATCACCGGTTTATAAGGGGTTAGATTATAGTTTGGGTAATTTAAAGGTTTACTTATTGAGTCTTAATCTTAATGCTTTTTATTAACTGGCCACTAATAAAATTGATCTGGTAAATCTAAAATGAACTAGACATAGGGATTTTAGGTTTCAGCCTTAGACTTAATAGCCCACGATCTTCCTTGAGGATAGATACCCTTTAATAGATTTCCTTACAGGATAGACATATACCTGTCGGGCGGGGGTAGCCATAATTGGAACTTAAACTTAATGAATCCAGATAATTTGGTTGACATAGACATATGGTTCAATTGAGTTAAACTGGGTATTGTGTCTGACCATCGACATAGGCTTACACATAATTAGTGTTCTAGGTTAATAAATCAATATATTACCCAACTATAAAATAACCACTTCATCTTTAAAATGATATTGGAATAAATCACAACCCTAGATAGTTTTTAATATTGAATTTTCTTAAATCTACTTTCGAACAATTTTATTTACTTGTTTTTAAATTTAGAATCGTCACCATTTCAAATCAATTAAACAACCTGTTAGATACTAGTAATCATTTGACCTCATAAAATTAATAGCTTAGATATTAAGTCCTCGTGGGATCGATATTTTTTATATTACTTGAACGATACGTACGCTTGCGTTATACGTGTGTGTTTATGCCGGTCAGAGACCTCACAGGCTTCTCTAAACACTTTTCTAACTTAGGCTAATCTCTCAAGAATTACTTGTGTATAGCTTACTCAAGCTTTTGCTTATGTTTGTACTTGTAATTAAAACCTTCCTTAAGCTTGCTATTTATAGCAAAACTTAGGCAATTTTTAATTAATAAAATTTATAATCAACTTTTAAGTGGGCTTAATCCAATTTATCCAAATATTTATAATTAGGTGTGACTAATCTCCATTGTCTCCCACTTTAATTTAATCCAATTAAATCAAACCAAGGATTAGGAAATGGATTAGTTCAATGTTTGCCACTTTGATTTAATCCAATTAAATCAAGCCAAAACCACATATTATTACATACTTACAATTACCATAATATCCTCAAATGGTAGAGATAATTATAATTTTATAATTAAGCCTTTGTATAATTATTGAATTAATCCAATTAGGTCAAAGTAAATAATCAATGTTATCTAATAACACTTGATTATCTTAGTTATTAATTATAATATCGAATATTATCTTTTATCAAACATAATCGGCTACCCAAGTGCTCAACGAGTACACTTCATATTGGGACTCTCTAAGTTCAAACACGTTCGTCATATAAGCCTAGCTAATATGTACGTAATTCGGCCACCTCCGAATTCGCGAAGAAGACGAACGACCTTTCTGAAATATACAAGTCGAGGTAATCACATATGTTTAACAATCCCTCCATCGTAGGCTATCCGAGTTGTGCTTAGGAAATATAGAATACACCATCAAGTTTTCGAGGCGCATATCTCATGTCGACATGTCCATGATTCTTCATAACTGATGCGATCCACCCTGGGTGATCGACTTTGGCCAAAGATTTAAGAATCGTGACTTTACAAACATTGATACCTAAACCCCTTATGGTACACATACGGGCTGACAAATCTTATCTTACTTCGCACTTAATTACTGAGTGCATCGATCCATACCCAACGAACATCTAGATGCCAAACCATGAAAAGTTTCTGACATACATGGCATCAAAGTGTGCGGGATCTCACAC